>VXBJ01003717.1:1832044-1880683 GCA_013400055.1 Nycticryphes semicollaris
AAAAAGAAAAAAACCCCAAAACAAAAACCACCAAAAAAAAAAAAAAAACCCCCCCCCCCCCCAAAAAAAAAAAAAAAAAAAAAAAAAAAAACCAAGACCAAACAAACCCAAACTGAAATCAGTAGCATTTAAGAAGATGATTATGGGAGGGATTAGTAAATATGGATACGTCACTGGGGATAATTTGCTCACAGTATATTAGGCAACTGAGAAGGGTGGAACTAAAATACTAGACTAAAACACAATTACTGAATTTTGGAAATTTGAGGACTCACATTGGTTTTCACAAACACTTGTTCTGATTCTTGTCTCAAAGAATTACTGGGAGGGAGAAGAGTCAGGCAATACACGGAAAGAGTTAGAAAAGCCAATTTGGACTCTCAAATAATTAATTTATGCTGTGCTTAAAAATCACTTTTAAAGGAAGTAAAATGTAAAATACATAATACATTAGTTGTAGCATTTAATTACCTGTTTTAATTATCTTGAATAATGAAATAATCCTGTTCCAATTTAAATAAAGGATTTTGTGCACTAAAATATATAACACAATTAAAGAGAAAGGCTGTTTGAATCTCAGAGGTGAAAAAATTAACCCTGAAACCTGCTTCTGTAGATACTGGGACTGCATTTTGAATGTATTGATTGGCTGCGACTTCTGTGCAGGGAA
Organism: Nycticryphes semicollaris; assembly: GCA_013400055.1. Lineage (NCBI taxonomy): Eukaryota > Metazoa > Chordata > Aves > Charadriiformes > Rostratulidae > Nycticryphes > Nycticryphes semicollaris. Next base: position 1,832,715 of record VXBJ01003717.1, read on the forward strand.
ATTACTATGAATTTTCACATCATGCCAGGATGTGGGGGGAAAAAAACAGCCAAAAAAAAAAAAAAAAAAAGAAGCAAGCCAAAATGCTAGAACTTACAAAAATTNACTGTCTTTTTCATTTCTATGATCTTTATTAGGAGATGTTATTCTGAGCTAGTTCATTGCTGTTATCACTCCAGTCACCCTGGAATTTGTTGCTGTGGCAATGCAAAACACAGTATAATGAGACGATTATAGCAATTGCAAACATTTCTTTAAATTATCCACCATTACTCATCTGAAACTGTCAAAGTCTTGAAACCTGTAAACCTGAAGTCAGGTTCCTTATAATCTACATGCAGGTACCATAGTCAAAACTATCTGATTGCTGAAGGCATTAAACACTTGCAGGCTGTATTTAAAGCAGTGGGATGGCTGGGTTTTCCACAGCATTTATTAAATCAATCTAACTCTGTTTATATGACAGCATTTGGAGTAGGAAGAACTACCATTTGGGTGTCCAGCTTGTATAGGCAGAGACAGGCAGGCAGAGGCCATCTCCAGTAGATCCCATGGCTATGTCCACAGTCATCAAATTCCACCAGCAGGCACCCAGATAATACCTAATTGTAACAAGTGCTGCGATCAAAGCTATTAAAGCTATTGACCTATAATTATGTCAACGGAACTCAAGCATGAGAATATACTGGTCCCTGTGCAAGGTACCTGGGAAAGCTGAAGAAAACTTCATTAGTGTATTATAGCATCAGTTTTCTATCTTGTTATTTTTAGCAGCTACAGCTCACAGAGAAGAGACAGACACAAGATCCCTAAATAAGATTTTTCCATAATGCATTTTCCCAAATCAAATTATTTGTCTTCCTTTATTGATTATTAGCTGCAGGAGGCTGGAAAGCCAGCTTTTGACAAGGTATAACTGGAGAGATTTGAGGGTCTGATGTATTACTGCATGTCACACCCAAGAGACATCTCCTCCTTGAGATTTACAGAGTGCGGACACAACGCAACAATCCACATTTTAAAACATTTGCTTGCTGAACACAAGCGATCTCTATGATCCTGAGAGACTCCAAGGGATGCAAATTTAGGGACAAACCTTCAAATTAACTTTTTCCATCCTCCCCACTTTCCCACCTTCGACTTCTAGTTGAAGCCTTTCTCAGAAAAGCCACAATTGTCTGAGTTAATCTCCTCCACCCATCAATTTTATTTCTCCAGTGCTTCTTACTGTTAAAAAAAAGAAATCCCTTTTAAAACAAACTACAACAGGCCCTCATTCAAGTCCTGTTATGCTACGCCTCACTGGTCAATTCAAATATTTGGCTTTTATTTCTCCCTATGTTCAGTTAAAAAAATCATTGCTAAACTCAGTCATGGAAATGTGGTTTTAAAAGGATGAGATTTTTCTTGGCAGCTCACCACCCGATTTCTTTACCTTTGTGTTTTCATCCTTTGGTTCACGTTTGATGTACTGCTACACAATACCTACAAAACCAGGAAAGAATGCCTTTGCTCTCACAAGTAACACAAAAATGACTAAGCACTTTGAATTTTTTTTCACCCCCAACCCTTGCCTGACCTTTTGCTCTCTTCCCAAACAATGAGACTCATCCCCCATTGGTATAGAATGACCTCATTTGAACAAACTCATCACAGCCCTGGCAACTCCTGGCTGTAGCCACAGTGATTTCTGAAGAGGAACCGCAGGTATATGCGCTCATCAAGCAAGTTTTTTTGATTCCTGAACTTCTAAGTGCGACTTCTTTTGTATATTCATCCATCTAGGATGCTGCAGCTGTACAGAACATCAAAGACCAAAGTTTTGTTGGTTTGGGGATGGTCTAAGATGAACCAGGAGAATTATAATAGAAATTTAAGAGCTCAAGCAATATTGCAAGCCTCTACTATCTCAGATTAAGTATAGTTTGCTAGCATTTAATGAAATCAAATATTCTATGTCATTAACACAGTTCAACTCAAATAAGCTTTCTTTGAAAAGAGAAACCACTTCTTTTTACTGCAGTTGATTTGAAATTAAAAGGAACAGCAAAGCAAGAAAACCAGTAATGCTCATTTCTGGGGTCAGAGCTTGAGCACGTTTTTTAGTACCTTCAACATTACAGAGATTGTATTTTCATAATACGCTCACCTGTATTTTCCTTAAGATAGGCTTCCTTTGGGAAAAAAAAGAAAGTGTATTATAATCCGTTTTGTCAGTGGCCAAATTTTAACAAAAGAAGAAAATGACCCCATCAGTGTGAGAAATACTGGATTTGTGTCTTCAAAGCCCTGTGGCTCAACCAGCCACCACCATGAGCATCCTAAGCCAACTTCAGAGGCCATTGTAGAGATTTGCTGTATCTGGCTTTTGGTCTCTGCTTGAATAGCTGGGACAACTTTACAACCCTATGTCTGCTGAGCACATTGTGTTTTCTGGTCATAGCAGAGAGGGAAGGACCACCCAGGTCACACCTAGTTGCTCAGGACCTCCCTTCCAAGGAGGATGGCAGAGAATGCCAGGACAGTTTTCTCACATGAGGAAAGCCTCTGGTGAAAATAGAGGGGCTTAGTTTAAACAACAGAGCTCACCACTAAGCTTATGACATGTGGAAGAAGAGATGAGAGAAGCTCCAAACAGTTCATTCTCAATTTCTTAGACAGAAAATAGAAGTGGATTAATGAAGTAGACTTATGTCCACTTCAGAGGACGGTTGGGCTCAGGACTGGGCTGTGGCTCAGACTGCATTTGCAATAGGTAACTTCTATGTAAGTCAATCTCCACAAGACTAATTTAGTCATCAAAACAATTTGTTGATTAGTCTAGGTAAAGTACTGCCACAATATTTCTGCTTTGGCAGCTGCCTCAGCAACATGATGCTACACTGTCCTATAGGTGCTTCTGTACTCTCCCTTCCTGATCTTCCATGTATTTCCCAAGGGATGCTGCCAGAGCTCGAGGTGTCCAGCAGAAGAACTCATCAGAAGACATTATAGCCAGTTATGCACAGCTTCAGCCATACAATGAAAATGAAGAAATGAAGCCTTTATCCAGACAACTTTGGTCCCACCTGCCTTGGGTTGAGGGGAAAATGAGTACAGCACGTCACTGGTGCTTGCAAGTCTGTTATATTTTAATTGGTTTGCATTTGAAGACTGGTTCATGAGCAGTTCTCCCAGGCATACAGCACCAAGCCATGCCCCCCTCTCACCTCCTTCTCCCCCCTTGTCTCTCCTCCAACATTCCTGATGGAAAATGCAGACAGGAAACCCCTTTTCTCCCAGCACTTTTCCACTCTGAGAATATTCTGCTCAGAGTTGCTTCCCACCCTGCTCAGCTGGAAGCACGTTTGGAAGGAATCATTATGGAAGGATGACTCCAGAGTGTCCTGTCTCTCATCAGACATAAATAAATACCTTTTACTTGGAATTAAAACTTCCTTCACTCCCCAAAGTGCTGTATCACAGCACCATTTATACACAACATTTATTTTACATTTCTACTGAGAATTATTTATCAGCAATAAATCCTATTGTGATGCCTGAGAAATCTTTGTATTTAATACTTGTGTTGTCTTTTATTTTGAAGAATAGAAACGTGTAATGTCTCTGAAATGGGTGGCAAACTAGCAAAATGCAATTGCCGAGTGCCCTCTAGTGATGCCAGGAGGGAGTAGCTCCGTCTGCTGAAGAACTGGTAACAGCACATATTTTGATTAAAAAAGATCCCCTTTTTTTCGTACATATCTTCTGTGTGCATTTCATCCCTGTATTTCCCGAGAATTTCAATTTAAAGCATTTGGAACAAGCTCCATAGAGCCCCTCCAGCAGCACAAATCAAGAGGAAGTTATAGCTTTCCTCTGTATTGGACCAGGGAAATCAAACATGTCATATTATATTTTACCTTTATCCTCCATTGTTTTACCAGTCCTGCCCTTCCAGATCTAGGGAAACACTTATTAAATCTTTCCTATTACTATTTTCTATTCTTTATATGGACCACAGCAGCACCCAGAGGTCCCATTGCATCATTAGACAGTAAAAAAAAATAGAAAAAAATCCCCCAAACACCTGTATGTTAATTTAAAATAAAATAAAGAGGGTAAATTAAAAAAAAATACAAAAAAAAAAAAAAAGGATGGGGACTTAAAATACAACTCTGTTTTATGAAACAACAAAGGACTCAGTGTTGTCTGTACAGGAGTGTGAACTCCCAATCTGGATTAACTGCTCCACAGGGCACGTTCCCACCGATGGCTGCAGCTTCAGCCACCCCTCTGCCATCCCCTCCTGCCTGGCAGCCATGTATTTTTGTACCAGCCCAAGTTTCATGGAAAGGCTGGGGTTTGTGTTTGCTGGGGGATGTTGTAAAAGCCAGAGACGGCAGATGCAGAATGACAGCAGCATTTTACATGTCCTAGGGAAGAGCTACAATGGCTGAAAATATTAGCTTTGAAGGAAAATATTAGCTTTGGGGTAATCATTCTGTCTTTCTGGGTACAGATGTATTCCCAGAGGGATGGGAGGTTCAGGTCTGTAGTAGGGACAGCACTACAGCTGGCAGAGGAGCCTTATAGTGCCTGGCATTTTGCAGTTTCTAGGAGTTTAGTCAGAAGGGGCATGTTCCTGGCTGTCACGCTTTTTCTCCAGCATCCCCGAGCCCCAGTACTGTGATAAAATCTGAGTTAGGTCAGGGTCAAGCTTGAGGCCTGAGAAGAGGGTAAGGTTAGTCCACAGTTCTGCCTGCTCCAGAGGTGGGCAGGGAACCACCAGAAGACTCCTGTTGAAGACAGTCCCGTCTGCCACATGGGTTTCAGGTAACCATATTCTCAACAGATCTGTCCACATACTATCAGGAGATTTCTCCTTTCTGGCCACTAGCTTATTCCTGTTATGGAGGGGTCAGGCTAAAAGCAAAGCTGCATCCAAACAGTGGTGAGAGTCCCACAGGAAATCCTGCCAGATACAAACACCAGAGGTTTGCAACCAGAGGGTCCCAGGGGACCAGAGACCGATCATGAGCAGATGCATGGCTCTTGCCTGGGAACCTCTCCATCAACAGATTTCCCCAGCAAAAGCAGTTCAAGGTGTTTTTCAGTTCCAACCTATTTCAACAGCAACAAAGTGGAAATGCTACTAAAATACCTAAACTTTTTCAAATGTAGCCCAATAGTTTCCTCAAACACTCTGCCCTACGATATGCTGCTACGTCTGTGATTATCTCTCCTCTATCTTTCTCTCTTTTAGTTTAGAGTCTTTGACTCTAACATGGTAGGATTCACCCAAAAGCTACTTTGTAACCCATCAGCTACAATCAGGATAAATTACAAACATAAATCATCACTTTTTATGCTGTAAAAGCGTAATGCTGGCTCATAAATGTTTAAAAGAAGGTTCTTCTTGTTCTGCTCCCTTTATTCTGCTTTCTGAGGGTTGTTTCTGGTGCCAAACGTCCATGATCTTACCTTGGCTTTTCATCAGGCCCAGTAATGCAGGCTCTCAGCCAAGTTCGAGACTACTTTTGACATAGCAAAAAAAATCAGTGGATTTTAAGACAGTTTATGAATCTGTGAACCACATTAAAAAACAAACAATTCACAGAACACATGGCTTGAGGTATGAATAATTCAGATATCTAGCACTGCTTCAGAAACGATGTTTTTCTCTCCGAGGTTCCAGCCCATTTGCGGTGGCATTAAAAAATATACTGTTTATGAGAGAGAGATGCTGACCTTGTGAGCCTGAGTTAAAGTGGCTCATAAGTGGTTGATAAGGATTCATTAATTTACCTGCATTTTATTCTGTTAACTTCCCTGTTATTTCTGGGAGGTGGAGGAGGGGCATTTTCTCCTGATGATGGAGCCTCATGCGAGCATCCTATTCTATAATTACAGCTGCTGCATGTGACTGGTTTCAGTACCATTGACTTCAAGACTATTATTACCAGGTTCCTTTACGGACGAGTCAGTCATCTAACTGTATGAATTAATTTGATTGATCGCCATGCCGTGACATTTGCAAATTTAGCACTGTAGGACAGGCATTTTCTGGTTATACACCCACATACCCAAGTTTTTTCTAGAGCACATATTTTTCAAAATCACTCTAATGGCAATATTAGTATATATGCATCTGAAGATCCTACAGAGTCTGCCAGTGAAGCTGCTGGAGAAATAAAAGAAGTAGAAATGTAAAGGTATTCTTTATTTTATTTCAATCCACTCTTTGGTTCAATGGTAGTTTCCCTGTTTTCCTGAATCCCCATCAACTTCAATACTGTAATAAAGGCACACACACACACAAACAAAAATCCCCAGAACTTATCTCTCTGAAGATGTTATTCCACCTTTACTCACCGGTAAAGGGTTTACTACAGAGTGGTATCAAACTGTTTGCTACCCCCAGGAATGATGGGAGGCTCCATGGGATTTGCAGGGATTCATAGAACAGTTCAGATTGGAAGGGACCTTAAAGATCAATCCAGTTCCAACCCCCTGCTCTGGGCAGGGACACCTTCCACCGGACCAGGTTGCTCAAAACCCCCTTCCAGCCTGGCCTTGAACCCCTCCAGGGATGGGGCATACACAGCTTCTCTGCACAACTTGGGCCAGGGTCTCACCACCCCCACAGCAAAGAATTTCTTCTTAATATCTAGTCTAAACCTCCCCTCTTCCAGTTTAAAAACCATTCCCCCTCATCCTATGGCTCCCCATCCTGATCAAGAGTCTCCCCGCAGCTTTCCTGGGGCCTCTTTAGGTACTGGAAGGGGCTCTAAGGTCTCCCTGGAGCCTTCTCTTCTCCAGGGTGAACCCCCCAACTCTCTCAGCCTGACAGGAGAGTGGCTGGCATCTACTCCACAATAAAGCAAAGCAGAAGGACAAGATTTTATTTCCAGTTCCAGAGAGTCTCCGCCTGCCCATAACTGAGGAATATACATTGCAAATGTTCCTTATCCCTGGTAGGACACTAGACCCCTCCATCCCACCCACCCAGCCCAAGGCATTTTTTCCTGTCTCTGCAGCAGCAGCGCTGCACGCTCCTGAGTCAGCACAAAGTGACAGGCTTGAAAAATGGCCAGCAAAAACTGATGGCAGGTCTAAAACGTCATTTTACTGGAAGAATTGCTTTTTGTGAATTTAAGGAGCTTGCTTTCCTTATGACAAGGAAATGCTTGAATGACTAATTTTATTTTTTTTTCAACTTATGAGCATACATTAATAACATCTTGCACATTGTCACTAACCTTTCTATGTATGAGACAGCTGTAATGATCTTTAATACAGTCTATATTTGCTTTCCAAAGAAGCTTATTTTCCTTCTGCTGCTATGTTGGCAAAAAAATGTCTTTTAATAATAGTGTTTCCTAGAGTGAAAGGCATAAAACTTGTGTCAGTCCTTGAACAGCCCTTTTCATCCCTGCTCAGCAAAAGTAGAATATGGACAGCAATTTGTACATTGAAGAGCAATTTACCAATTTTCTTTGGATGGTTTGTTTGTTTTCCGTAAACATGAAGCAGAGCTCTTAACAACTCATAAGGATCTCTCATTTATTATCCTGACTAATTATTCAGGTTAATTGCAGGTACACATCATACCTTTTCTGCCCTGTCATTGATCACTGCTTAATTCAGCTTGACCCTTACCCTTTAACCGAATATTCACTGTATTAAATGGAAGAGTAGTAAAGAGTTTTAATATCTGTTTTCTCGTTAACACACTGCCTCTAGGGCTGACTAAAGCTTTTCAAAAGACCAACAACAAAATTTTGACCACAATAAAGAGTTACACCATCACAGAGAACAAAGAGTGAGGCCATGTTGCTCTGAAAAATTTATGCAAAAGGTTCATATTCATTTTCCGAAGAGATACTGGCCAGGTTTGGGTATATTAGTGTAGGTAAAGCTCCCAGGGAAAGGTATAGCGTCTGGCTAAACTTTACACAGGAATCACCCTGCCAAATATACGCTGCAGCTAAATAATTCACTAGGTGTGAGGGCTGATTGGGAATTTAATCTGATAAAAAACCCAACAAACTTTACGAAAGAAATGACGAGCTGGTAACATGATTTTTTGAGAACGGCACCACACATAGAATCACCTGGATTTCACATGGTTTTCTCAGGTATTCCACCAATAACATGGGACTAGATGGTTATGAGAACTAATTCTATATCAAAGACAGGTGAATGAAAATACCATATGCGTTTTCCAGCACTAATTGTAATTCTAGAGAGAGAGAGAGCAGACAACGGCAAAATTGGCCTTTAAGAAGCAACAGCCAGAGATGGGCTACAGACATGAGATTTGTCAGTGGGCATCTCATTTTAAACCCATAAAGTTAATGGAAATACCCTCAGTATTTAAAATGAATTTTGGATTTAAGTCATAATATGACATACCTACACAAGAACAGCTGACAGTCGGAGGATGTGCTTATAACTTACAAAAAATATTCAGAAGGCAAATTCTTAAAAGTTCCATAAAAGGAAGGTTGCTTTCTATGTCATGCTAATTTTCATAACCTCTACCATGCCACAGAATATTCTCTCTTTAAGTACATTTCTTTATCAAACAAATAAGGAAAATAATATTAATGTTAAAGAAAATTTTCCAGTACCAAGGACTTTTCTTCCATGAAAAATTAAGCAAAATATGTTCTAGTAATAGGAACAAAATATTAATTTTCTAGGTCTTTTCAGCACATTGCTTTAGTCTATAAATGAGTGAAACTTGAGCTTTGAGCTCAAAATGGAACTGAGAGAAAAAAAAAACATGGAATTTTATAAAAGTACATACCTGAAATTTGTGTGTTGACGGATAGACTTATTTTTGGGAAATATATTTTTAAGGTAATGTCTAAAATACTTATGCAAAGATATAGTAGCACATGAAAATGTTCACCTCTTATAGAAAGCCATAAACAGCCCTCCCAAAGTGATGTGAGAAAAAGAAATTAAAACTTTAAAAGTACAGGCCTCTATTAGACCCCATTTTCTTGGTTGGTTGGTTTTTTTTTTCTCTGGTGACACTTCCATACCTGTAAGGGAAGATGTACACAGTGATTTATAAAATTTCTAGAAGTGTTTTTTGTCTCCAGAGCAGCTGTAGGCAAGATACTGCTGAGTTCAAACTGATGTAACTTCAGTGGCAGCATCTTCTATTCAAGACCTCTTTTACATGCTGATTAAAACAGTTAGCAAAGCTTAATGCTTATGTAATTATTACTGGTTTTTTAATCTTCAAACCACATCAACCAGTTAAAAAATAAAAAAGATAATAAAAAAACCACAAAGAAATCCTGGGGTTTTTTTCTGCCCCCCCTCCCCTTGCTGATTTCCTCCATTTTCTGCTTTTGGTTCAGAAGCCTTGAAGCATATTGACAATTTAAAGCCATCACATTGATTTCTAAAAAGGAAACATACAATTATTGTGTTGGCCTTTGTATTATTTTCCCTCAACTCAACTGGCAATTTGACAACCTTATGGATCAACAAGACCCTAAACACCACGTACTCTGAAAACAGATTTTCTCCTGTAGGCCCCTAAATGCTGCAGAGGACCAGGAAAATCTCTGTTCAGATGGAGATGCAGAAAAAGTGGATTGGAGGAGTATGAAGAGATTAAGTAAATTCCTATTCCTCCAAATTCAACCGGAAAATTATGCACTCAAGTGGCAGAGAGATCCTGCCTTTGAGATGTTGGTAGAGTTTTTCCAATTACTGTAACTTCAGAGAACCAAAGACATTACCCTGTACCATTACAAGACTGCTACTTGTAAAAGTGAAAATAATAAGACAGTAACAAATTGTAAAACTTAAGCTACACTGATGTTCTTCCTATCATTATCATATTCCTTACTATTTATTCAAAGACAGATTTGAAATAATTACTGAGCACACGTTGTACTGAGTAGATTGCATTCCTACATAATTACAAAAATAAAATATAATGGTGATATAGTAGTCAGAAAGTTAAACCTGTGCATAACGCACTGAATACATTCCTAAGAAGGCATAATCAAACCTGATTTTTTTTTCCATTTGAAACATTTCATTCCCACATTATAAGTTTAACTGGAATAAAATAAACCACTAGTTATAAAATTAATGATGTCCTTTTATGTCACTGCTTAATACCTTATTGAAATGTATGGTTTATTTACAGCTGCTACTTGTAGCTCAAAAAGTATTAGTAAACCTTAAAGATACCAGAGATCTGATATAAATCTGATCTTCTATTTTGATATAGTGGATCTTGAATAGAATAGCCCAATTCTTCATATATCTCCTCTAATGAGTCCAGACAGCAACAGCTGAATGGATATGCCAGATATTTGTTCCCTACTAAGCTTTTAAAAATTAAAAATTCAATGCTTTAACCTCAACAGACCAAAATTAACCTCCCTTCCAGGAAACTGCACCACACAAGGAGATGTAGCCTTATCTTAGAAGCTATAAGCCAACAACTAGTTTTACATAAATCAGACTAAAAATGCATATCTGTTTTCTGTTCTGCACATCAAGACCATCATCGTAAAAATAAATGAATATATCAGCTGACGGGTTAAGAGTTGGGCCACATGAGAGCTGCACAACCTTATCTGAGCACTAATAAACTTGGAAGTAAAAAAAACAAAAAATCCACAGAAAACCCAATGAAGAACTCCACAGAAACCTCACTGTGCTCATAGGTAGAATTTAAGCGTCTCCCTGTGCAATGTCACCTGTGATGACTCCCACAAGGAGGTATGAGCCTGATGCTCTGGATGGAGAAATGCAGTGCAAGAGCACTTTTCCAGATTCATATATGATTAGAGTTATTCAGACATAATACTGAAGCCCTTATAAGAAAGGTATAATGATAACGTGGGTTAACACCACAAGGAAAACATACATCAACCAACACTTAAGTGATCTTTGACTGCAGCAGAGATCTGGCACCACCACCCTCCCTGTGCCTCCTCCCTCTCCTGCAGGGCAAGTTCCTTCTGCCCTGGGACTGCCCATTAGGTTTTTTAATTTAAAAAAAAATAAAAATTATTTTTTAACATCCAAACCAGGTTGTTAACATACAGTACAAAATAAATTCTCAAGGAACATCTAAAACAATTTAGATTCTACTTTTATGTATCATAATAAAGACAAAAAGAATTGCATTGCCCAGATTTAATCAGCAACTTGTGGTAAGAGCTGGAGAAAGGTACCATAACAAATCCTTGATCCAAGATCTACATTCAAGTAACAACACCCTACAGTGCAAACACAGCCTCATAAGTCTTCCACTCTTAACTACTTTTTATAAGCTACAGATCAAAGGACAATCATTCATCACCCAGCCACACAAGAAGGGATTCCTACCTCTCAAGTTCCAGCCGCAAGGAATGGCACTCTCTGTTTTCCCTGAGTTCACAGAAAAAAGGAGGGAGAGTCTCTCATCAGCAAATCAGGATGCAAATCTGGGACAGGTGCTCTTAATTTCTACTGAAAAAAAAATAAATCCCTCTCATTCCACCAATTATAATGCATTATTTTCTGTAATGATGCTTTGTGAGCTTTAGATATGACTGTAAAACCAGGCTACAAACGGGAGATAAAGGTACTCCCTGATATTTATGCCTGTTGCACAGGTGTTACAGATTAGTGGAGACAGAACTTTCAAGCCAGTTTAGCAGCCAGCTGAAAACAGTGGGGATTGAAAGGTAAAGACCGAAACCCAAGTCACAGCTGTTTCACATCCCTTTCCGGGGTGGATGCTCTAAAACTGCACACAACACTGGATTCTGCTCTTCTGCTGGCTCATCTTCCCTAACCACAAAAGGACTTCTTTCCATACTCTCCCCAAATGCTCAGTATGTAGTTAAACAATCACAGCTGACAAAAGGACCTCAGTAATCTGGATTTTAAGGACATTTCAGGAGGTTTAAAAAATAAATTGTGCCTTTTTTTTTTTTTTTAATAACAGATTCAATTCCATAGCAAAAGTTGTCCTCAGTATTAAGGGAACAGGTTTGTTCTTTTTTTACATAACCCTTTGGACTGCAGGCAGTTCAAAACAATCAGTTCTGGTTTTAAATACTACAGAATGTGAGATGTTTTCTTCCAAGTTGCATAAACGTGAGTCATAAAATAACGACAAATCTTTGACAGCTTTACTACAAAGAAAAATTTACATTACACAGTCACAGAGCCATGCATTGCCCAATGTCTATTAAGAGAACTCATCAAAAATATAGATATAAAACATACACCTTACTTTTGTCTCAGTATGTTGCACGATTTTTATCCCCTATCCATAAATAATGGAAGCATCAGCACATTTGTCTGGGCACAATAACAAATCCCATCCTCTTGGTAATTGTAAACACACTGAAGCTTGTTATTGACCTTGTATAAAATACTGACACAGGAAAATGGGGGAAAAAAAGAGAAACAAAATTTACCCCACCACCACCCATTACATCCAAAGCCTACCATGAACTAAGATGCAGATGAATTTACAATCTGTGATGTGGAAGGAATGAACTGTCATAAAAAAATGAGCTGCAAAAGAAAGTGTGGAGCAGATATAAAATCCAAATTTAATATAGTAAGGTGTATCCATCCACATAATGACAATTTACATGCATATTTTACTTGATTTAATCAGTCTTAGTTTTAAATCTTAAAATACCGGTCACTGTAATGAAACAGAATTTACTATCAATCTGTACAACTAGCACTGCTGATTTTCATAAGTAATCCATTAACACACGTTTGGGCATTTGAATGGCTAAATTCATTACACAGTCAGCTCTCACTGACTGCTCGCCTCTACCTTCTTTATGCCCCTTTGAAACTCCTTATGTTAATGCAACATTGCCAGTACAAAATAAATTATTCATCTGATCGTGTAAGTACATTTCCTGAAATGTTCTTTTGGCTTGAATCAATGTTGGAAAATATATTTTTCTATAACGATAATACAGCCATAACATTTTGACATAAAGTATCCTTTCCCACATCAGTTCTCAAGGACCGTAAAGGATTGTACTGATGTGCTCCATTCAAAATGCTCTGAATGAAACAAGTCTTCCAACGTGACTCTAAGAGGTAACAAAGTGTTATATCAGGTCCAAGGACGTATCAGTTTGAAAGGACCACAAAACTTTGTCTACAGAAATATTGCAGTTGATGGGCCATAAGGGATAAATTGAGGGGTCTGAACCATCATAAATCATAATAGGAGATATACAACTGTGTGTGAGGCAGAGCTTAGTGGCTGTTGTGCCACTTTTTTCTTCATGCTCATAACTTTCTAGAGAAATTTTCCATGCCTGGTGTTACTGCAAAGGTAAATCCATTTATGAAAGATCTGTATCACCATCTATTCATCCACTGAAGATATTGTTCTGTAGAGCTAGGTATTATGACAGATATATCGTGTGTATATATATGCACACCCACTTCTTAGCATATAGTTTTATTAGAAACTAGACATTTGGACTTCAAAAGGACAATTCTTACCCAATTCATAAAAGTTAAGTTTTGTGTGCAAAGCCACGTTACAGAATTGTCATTAAGAAGTAGGTACCTGGTTGCACAAGAAACCATCAGAATATCCCCAACAGCAAACCCCACTGTTGACAGAATTAACTTGCTGAAGTGCTCATGCAAAATATGTGCCAAATTGCTTTTAAAAAGATCATACCTCACCTACATGCTGTTTATGTCTGTACAGCCACTTCTGTCGGGAAGAGTGTGTTGTTTAGGTTTCAGTGGCAGAGGCTAAAGGAGCATCCAGGCAACCTGGAGGGGCAACATTCAAGTCCCAGCTTTGAGTCAGGTGAGGATGCAGAAAGACTTAAATGGGAGACTTTTTAGGTCTCCCAGATAGCTTCTCTCACCCTCTTTCTGACCTGAAAATACTAATGCAGTGAATGCAGATCAATGGTACAATTACACGTGAAATGTTCAAATATTTCTGTAAAAATCTCGTTTTCCAGCCAGAAAATCATTAGTAGTGATCGTATTATCTTTAATGCTGTCCTCTTTTATAGACTTTCAAAACTTAGAAAGTGTACTTATGTGCTCAGCATCTTGTAAAATTGCTTATAAGTGGCAATTACAGTTATAAATACTTTCCCTGTAACTGAGAAAGCATATCCTTTTCATTAGACAGCATAGTTTGTCAGAGAAAATTAGTGAAATAACAAGCCAATTTCCTATTATAATAAAGCCTTTTCAAAGGAGCTGTCTTCAGATAATTCAGGGCTCACTTGGACAAACAGCACACACTACCCAGACCGTCCACAGACTTTTCTGCTGTCACACGCTGGGACCAGGCAAATTGGCCCCAGGTTTTGTATCACCCCAGTCAAGCATTAATATGCACCTCTTCTCTCCTGTTCAACAGCAAGAAGAATATTTGGCTTGAGATACATACTTTTTTGGACCCTAGCTACATGTTGCATTGACTATTGCATTTTGTGTTCCCCAATATCTCACAGTGAAGTGGATAAATCCTAATTTCCCCGAAGTCTTCAAGGGGGATTAAATGAAAACACGCACATTTCCTCTAATCACTGCTTGAGACACTCACATGTTGTTTTTGTGTGGTCATGAATGAGCACCGTGAGCCAGAACAATGAGTTTTTCATTCCAGTGACAGGTAGACAACCCAGCACTCAAAGAAAACCCCCTTCTGAGACAGGAAAAGAAGTGTGTACATCCCCGAGGCTGCTAAATCCAGAGCTAGAGTTGAAGCAAGCGGAGAAGAAACAATAAACATCCTTGACAGGGTTTCGTCAGCGTGTTCCAAAGGCCCTTACACCAAATTCCTGGTACAGCCAACTTCCCCTCACAGATGGATTTTCCTGAATCTTGGCACCATGTTTTCTAACTCCCAGAAAGAGCAAAAGCTAATGTCAGTAGACTTTAAGTGAAACATCAAACCCTAAAAATTTCCTTTTAAAGGTGGGTTTGCACTGAAATAAATGTGAAATATGAGATCATTACAAATGCATGTATTGCTCAAATACTTTAATTTTAAAATAACAGCTTGGCTTTAACAAAGTCTAAAGTATATTTTAAATTTCTACCCAGGATGGGTAGACTCATAAGACGGAGATGCAGAAGTCTTTAAAGGGAGCCAGGAAAAGTGACACAGCCATGGGTTTGGCAGCTTTAGCTAGTATCTTAAAATATTCCAGGGTTTTAGTATGTCTTATTATGCTGAAATGACTGAAGAATCAAGTTTGGACTTTGGAGTTCATCTTTTCTTCAAAATGCACACCTCACCTTAAAAATTACTCCCCATCTGGGACATCATCATGGAAACTTAAGTATCACAAGAGGGGATTCAGGCTTTCAAGTAGAAAATTGAACGACATTATAAAAACAATAGAAAACCTGTATTTTTCCACACAACATGAAATTGATGGCATACACGAAGAAAACAAATTTTACAATGACATTCACAGATATGTTTTTAAATATAGGTGTTTTAAGTTTTCTATGAAGTTTTTCCATAACTGGTTCAAAAGAAATAGTCTAGCTTTACTTTTATGCATCCATATAGTTCCTTCAACTAAAGGTTCAGTGAAGTATCAGACAGTAAATTGTGAAAAACAGACCCATAAAGCTAAAAGGTAAACATGGAAAGAATATACAAGCTTTTTAAAGAGATACATTCAAATGCAATTCTGAATCTATTTTTATCTAATAGGTGCCTTTATTTTTGTACAGTACAAGATGTAAAAACCATCCATGATACTCAAACAAAATCGCTGGCCATAAAAAAAATAAAAGGCAATGACTCCAGTCTGCAGTATTGTTCAGGGAATGATGATAAGTAACAAATTGAACAGTCCATTAGTTTTAAAATAAGTTGGTTTAGTTGGTAAAAAGTTCACCAAATTTATGCATTGTTGGTATATTTAGCCTACTGTGGTTTTTTGTCCTCTCAAGACTCATTGCTGTAACTCCAGACCTCTTAGAAAAGTTTCTTCATGGACAGCACATTGTCAGTTAGAGCCAAATCAGGTTGAATCAGGTTAAGAAAAAAAGGCAAACCTGAAATGATAGAAACTAGTACAGATTTTATTATTATTAACCAGAAGAAAAAAAGGAAGAGCAGGAGAATACTTCTGGCAATAAAAATAACTTGCTGTGTTTTACTTGCTTGCTTCTGTCTTCAATTCAAATGTGTCAGCACTAAGAGAAGAAAAACCACCTACTGCATTTCAGTGGGTTATCCAGAAGCTTTAGACTTTGCCCACAGCAGGGTCATTTTGGGCATCCAAGAGGCTGCCAATCTTCCCAAGCCTACGTGGCAGACTGAGGCATGTGAAATCTCTTTGAAGTTGTTTGCATGAACCAAAGAACTCAGAGCGATGGTTCTGAACAACCACAGAAGTGCTACAAAATCCTCTGCAGGTGCACAACAAATCCCTTTTGATGGGCTTGCTTTACATGGTCTTGCCCATCAGCATCAGCCCTACCCTGGTAGCAAACTGCCAAAAAAAGATCTTCTCTCCAGCGGGGACAAGGTAGTCAGAGTGGGAGACTGAGATTGAGCAGTCTGGCACTGATTTTTGGGCAGTTCTGGCTTATCACATTCTTGCACTATATTGCAGAGCAAATCTAACCTGCACCAAGCAGCCTGGAGTCTGATTCTTTGTAGATAACAGAAGCAGCTCTTAGTCTTGGAAAATCCTCAGCCCTCTACATGATTATGTAAAAATACCACAACCGTGACGACATGAAACAACATGATATATATACACAAGGCATAAACATTACAATCTTTGTGCAGTATAAGCATGTACTGCTGCTAACAGCATGTGCAAAGTCTTAATGACTCACTATTTTGTAAAAATATATTAATGGAACTCAAAAAATTAAGCCCACACTTTTGATATTAAGGAAGTGTAACAATTTGCTGTCCTCGTGAAAGGCATCGTTTAGTATCAACTGCAGAAACATGGCAGAATTCATGGGAAACTACAGACTTCTATTTAGTTTCATTTTGGGACTCCTTCCCACTAATTCCCAGCAGGAGAAACCGTAACTATGTGAGCTGCAATACACAGGGTACAGAAAAAGCAATGCCAATTTGTCCACACCAACGAAAAGGCTAAGAAAGTTGTATTTTTAAAAATTAATTAGATCCAAGCACTAACCAATATTGTAATTGCTCTCTGGCATAACTTCACAACAACTACAGGAACAAAGTAAAGGTTTCCAATAAGTGCATATGAGAAATACAATTTTTTACAGTTTTATTTTCATTAGTTTAAATTTCTAGACAATCATAAATCTGACATAACTTTCCTCTTTGTAAAACAAAGACGGTAGAAAATTCCTGAGTTTTTCCATTAAAAGATGCTTCCAAGTATAACATTACAGGGTTATTTTCTTCTTTTCTTGCTGACAACATTCCCATAACAAACTGCTTGAGCACTTCTTAATAGTAAAACATATCATTAGCAAATACTGCTCATATTAAAATCCAGTGGGATGTAAATGCAAACAATACTTTAGACTCCCTCAGTGTCACCAATGTGTAGCACAGAATAGCTGCTATGCAGATATGAGGCATGAATAAATTAGTCTAATAAGCTGCTTTCATTTTAGTAATTGATCCAAAAGCAGCATAGACGTTAAGTATGCATGAAGAAGATGGCAAGATCACAGCCTCTTCATATAAGAGTGATCTTATACGATCACTCATAGAAAGAAAGATTAGAAAGAAAGATTAATTTCAGATAGGTAGCCTGAAGTGCAGATGCTCATCAGAGCCTCTGAACTATTTTCTGCTATCTAAAGTGCCCAGGTCTCATGCGCAGGGTAAGCAATTACAGTGCAATGCAGAACAGACGAGCAACACCACCATTTCTTCCAGTAAGACATTTTATCACCCTCTCCTCTGGGCCTGGATCTTTCTTCCTCTGAAAACATAAGTGAGGATGAAACAGATCTGGCAGTTCTCAGTTTAAGCTGCCCAGATGTTACCAGATACCCAGGCTGAGGTTGGTGAGTCCCTAAAAATGGATTTAGGCTTTAGTACTGAATCTAAATCATCAACAACAACAACAAAAAAACCAAACCAAAACAAAACAAGATATCAAGTGCTGATCTTTGTGTTCAAACCTGTTCAAAAAAAAAAATTAACTTATCAAAGGCGGGTTTTATGCTGCATCAGGCATTCAAAGTCATACCGCAGCCTGCTCTCTTTCAGACGTTCATAGAGGTATAAATAAGGGCTGGTTTGTGTCCTGGGCCAACCCAAAAGGACTACAGTTGTGCACTCATGCCTAACCCAGCACAAACCTCTATTTCTTGGTCATCCAGAGGAATGCATATCCAGAAATGACTGCAAAATACCAGTCCATGGGACTGTGGTTGATGTTGTTTAAGAACGGTGCAACAATGTCCAGAGAATTTCAGTGATATTAGCTGGAATGTTTATTTGTTTGTTTTTGACAAAGTAAGATCTGGAGTTGGAACTGAAATATTTTTGTCACTGCAGAGTTTTCCACAGAGAAACACCCACTTTAAAACACCAATGGAAAATTTTTTTATTTTTTTTCAAAACAATTTTTCATTCCAGCTCTTTAAGTTAGTTCCATATTTTTTAAGCAAGTGCTTTCCCTTGTGGAAGCTGGGTCTCACACATCCCACTCCCTAACTCTAAATGTTTCACATTTGCTATTCTGCCACCATCCTCTATTTTTCTGCTTTCAGCTTAATGTAAATTCCTCTGTGTGTTTAGATTTCTAATCAACATGGTGGAAACATTTTACAATTACCCGATTTATGGGGCTTTCTGTAATTTGAAAAGAAAATTACACAATTTAATTAAATTTTAGTGTTGTCAAACCTGACCTATAGCACTGATTTATTTCTGGGTACTCTAAGCCAAAGCCAAACACCCAGCAGTAGGTCCACTTTTCCCTTACAAAACCTCATTACAGCTACGAGTTCTGCCACAACGTTCGAAAAAAACAGTCTAGTTTTCATTTGTACTTAAAGAAATATCTGGTTCAAGTACGGATCAATGTGAAATGTTTCTGTTTAGGATGTTGTAATGACAATGTCAATAAGTAACTTTAAAATGAAAATGTTATTAAACATTTATTTGAAATCAAACGTCTTTATCAGAAAAGACACCCACGTATCAAAAATGTTCATGGAATGGAAAATTTTGATCGCTGAATGTCTTTGCAATGGAGTTCAATCACTCAATCTTTTATAAATAACTGGTTCTAGTCTTTCAACTTACTAAGACTGAAATCCTCCTTCCCTTGATTTTTGTGTCATAATTAAATGTTAAAGCTTTTTGAGCTGACTTTTGACTCCAACTTGAAATGTGAATTTAACAGCCCATGTTAGCATGAGTCTAAACAGAAATGTGGCTGAGAGGAGGAGTAGGTAGGTGTTGATCACAAGGCTAGCATTTTTAATGTTGCACAGCTCATTTTTCAGCAGATTTTTTATTTTCTAAAAAAATTTAGTGCTATATCATAAAACCTTTTTTTTTCCCTTTTTTTTTTCTTTTTTTTTTTTTTATAGCTGATCCATAATGTATGACTAGGCATAAATCCAGTCCAAATCTAGCTTTGGACATTCACAGCCACCACCGTGGAATAAATTTATAACAGAGACTGACTTTAACAGCCTTCTTTTAGAGAAGTTCAAAGCATTCTGTATCTGTCTGCATGCTTCCTAAAGTCTGCAGTACCTGGAAGATTTTTAACTTCGCTTTTTCTTAAAAACAACAACAACAACAGAGAAAATAAATAAATAAAAACAAACCCAAAGCAAAAAGGAACTGTTATGCTAATTCCCTGTAGCTCTTACCAGTGCACTACCGGCACTTGCAGGAGCAACGCAGTGTTATTTAAGGATATTTTCAAATCCAAAACCACAGTGAGAAGAAATCACTTTCTTCAGAGGCGAAGAGGAATTTTGGAGATCTTTTTTGCAGATCTTTTGGTGGGTACCTTGGACAAAGCCTACGTGGCAGCGTGCAGTGTAGGTCAGCTCTACAAACTCCTCTCCAAACACCAGTACAAGGTCTTCCAAGGTGACTGAAGCAAGCAGCTCTCCCTTCCTGTCCCCTGTCAATCAGCCTTGGGAGTGTCTTTCCACAAGTGACAAATGTTTTCTTATTCTTTACTGGGTTAAGACATCACACACACACACACACAAAGATACAATAGCACAAGCTTTTAGAATGATACCCACAATATCTGTTTAGCAAAAGCACTGGCTCCACGAAGGCAGTAACATGGTCAGCACAGGCAGATTTTAGCATGTTGGCTCTGCAGCATTTATAAGGGATAACTGAATTTGCAGACCATAATGCTGAGCTCACTTGACATTTGTTCTGCCAGAGTCTCTTTTCTCTCCCAGTGACC
Organism: Nycticryphes semicollaris; assembly: GCA_013400055.1. Classification (NCBI taxonomy): domain Eukaryota; kingdom Metazoa; phylum Chordata; class Aves; order Charadriiformes; family Rostratulidae; genus Nycticryphes; species Nycticryphes semicollaris. Next base: position 1,853,111 of record VXBJ01003717.1, read on the forward strand.
CGGCCACAGGTCCCATTGAGTGGCAGCAGTAGTTATTTAACACAGGGCAGGACCTTTTTAGAGTTAATCCATTAATAGACTACATGCTGTCAGCTTTGCAGCCACTCAAAGTCAATCAATTCTTTTAATGAATCAGGAACTGGAAAAGCAGAAGGCAATTATCTCTACTTTTAGATAATTTTAGAGAGTTTTTTTGGACACTGAAGATGAATCAGAATCAGTTTTCAAGTTAACTTTTTTAATTAAATCACTTACATACAACAAAATTAAAAACTCTTCCCACAAGACCCAGGTCAGGGGTAGAAAAAGCAGCTAACTCATCCCCCTGAGCAAATGGAAGCACTTTTGTCTTTGGAATGGGGGTGAATCTGAAGACTTTGGTAAAAAATAAGCTTATTGACTATAGGAAAAAAAATCTGGATGAAATCCTGACCAAAACAAACCAAGGGAAACTTCAGCAGGGATTTACTGGAACCCAAGTTTCACACTTGAACCCCTTCCTAGCCGAGTGTAAAATAAAAATGACATATCAGATGCCTTGGTTCTTAATAAAGTGAAGGAAATCTTTTGCCACAGCTACAGCAGTGGTGGAAACTTCAGCTTGCAGAGAAGGCATCTCTGGCTGATACAAATAGTGCCCAGTGTCCTGCTGACTGCGTCAAACAGTGCTTATCCACTCCAGTCCCATACATGACACGAGCCACTGAATTCCTGAAATCAAATGCCACCTCAGACTGTATCAGTCTGAAAGACACTGAATCTTCCCCTACATTTCACCCACAGTCCTGTGGACTAGTCTGAATTTTGCTTCTCACCATTTTTGTCAGTAATACTTGATTTCTTGGATGTGCCTGGAAAGCAAACATTTAAACATTAATATGACCACAGGAGATTAATTTGTATATTAAAAGGAAATGCTCAGTTTTTCTGTGTTACATTTACCTGTGTGATGAATTAGAAACCCAGAAGAGTTCAATCACACTCTGAGAAGTTGTTCTTAAGACTTTTATATGCACACACATAGAAATGTATATATGAGAGGATATATTATATAATTATCTCTTCTCACCTACCATATCTCAGAAACAGAAGGAGAACTTTTCATAAAACACCGTGGTGGAGATGGTTTACCCTGTTTTAAGATGATGATTAATTGGTATGGGCAGTGTTTAGGGATGTGTTGTTCTATAGGGAAAATATTCAGGTATTTCATCTTTCTGGACAGATAGCATAACTCTACAGTATCTTTCAGACGCTGGCTGGCAAAAGCCCAAGGTTTTGAGGCACATTTATCTTGGCCATACAGTTTAATTTTAAAGCTTGTCTCACCATTTTTCCATTAGTATTACCCTATTGATTTCAACAGGTTCCCTATTGATTTCAACAGGTTCCCAATTGATTTATACCAGCAGATAAGATGACCAGGGGCTTTTTTTTCTCTATCTGTGACTGATTCCATAGGATGTATTCCATAGCCATCCCCTGCACTGGGTACCACTGCACACTGTGGCAGGAGCCACTTCCCTGGCCCCCAAGAGAGGGTAATACTTCCAACAGACCCATCATACCAACATCTTCATCAACAATTTCAGCAGTGTGAGGACAGACCCATGCTGTGCCTGTTAAGCAGCCAAAGAAGTAGATATTTGATAACGATGGTGGTTGACTCCATTTTATTTCTGAAAAGAAAAATAAAATTATGAAGCCTTTATTTTCTGGGAAACATACTATTTGTTCTAAATAGATATGCAACTATGATATAGAGTCTTTATACAATGCAGCTGGTGCTTCTCGGCAATACCTTTTCCTTGAAACATTCTGAGATTGTTATCAGTGTATTTCCAACCAAATTTAAACAACGTCAGTACTTTGGTTTGGGTATATTTATTTCTCTGTTTTAAATCAGGCTTCTAAATTTAAATAACCTGTCTGTCCTCTTCTTTGTCAAATTTGTTCCCAATTAATAGGGCACTTCAGACTTTCAAAATGCAATCATAAACTAATAAACCTGGGTCTGTCTGTAGCAGCACCAATTAGAGAAAGTATTTCTCTTTCAAAAATAAATCTGTATTTTCTTCAGTTGTTTTTGCAAAGCAATCTGATGAGAGTCGCTAGGAGTTTGAAGAGAAAAGTACGTTGAATGTCTGAGAACAAAGAAAAACAGATAACTATATGGAAATTGGAGAAAAAATTGTGAAGACACTGCCTTGTTTTGAAGTTGGACTCTGCTAAAACTCCTAAGTCCACTTGCCTGAAAGGCAATATTGGAGAACCTTCACTAAAACTTCAGAGTGTGTCACTTCAGCACAAAAAGAGAAGTCACCAGCCTGGAAGTTAGCTTTAAAAAAACATAAACCCCTTTTTTGCATGAAAAATTACTAAACCCTGAAAACACAAAAACTGTCTGCACACAGGGATCAGTTTCAACAAGTTCTACAACTGTGAAATTTTCTTAAAATGGCAGAATTATTAGATTTTCTTATGTTGACATTTTCAAGATTAAAATATGATTTCCCATTTTTAAGCAACCTTGCCCTTCAAAATTTGAGCTAATTAGGAAAATGGTAGATCAATGGTAATAACAAAAGAAAATCACATGCCTCAAAATTCTCAACACTTTTTTTTTCAATTAAAGCAAACAAAATAGTTTGTCAGTCTGGAAAAAAAAATGTAAATCAAAATGTAATAGCCTTTCTTTTGATGTAAGCTTTGAATTAGAGAAAAATATTGGAAAAATAATTTCCTCATTTGCATGGGTTTTGCATGCCTTGGTGATCCAGTGCAGCACAGCGCTGTTTGAAGGCTGCTCTAAATCGCACCTCTTAGCTCACGCAATGAGCCGACACAACTGTCAAGAATCAGTGGATTTTAAAAAGCCCTCCTGTGGCTTCTGTTTCAATATTCTGGCAGCAAAGAGGATGTGTATAACCTTGATCACAGCAGCTGGAATCCAGGGAAACGCAGGAACTGCCTTTTTCATTGACATCCATGATGCGTGTGGACCAGCCTCTGTCAGCAACCTCTGACAAGCTTGGGGGAAGAAAATACAGAAAATCAGAAGATAATTTACCTATATGCATGGAAAAATGAAGGTTGGGTTGATGTTTACAGCTATAACTTCTTCTTCCCTCCCCAGGGTACCAACCCTTCCCTGCCAGCTCCTCAAGAACTTATTATCATCGTGGCAGTTACTGAAGAGAAACTGGAGACCTATCCATCAGGTCCTGAATTCATGACTGTGGGTATGTGCACCTAAATATAAGTACACACACACATATGCAAGGCCACTATTACCCATTGATCTTTCCCTTTTTTATAATTATTTACTGACATGTACCTACAGGGCTGGGAGGAGCTGTCTGTGCACACAGACAAGGACAATTCTTACCCACTCCTTGTCAGCAGCAATGCTAGCATCTCTTCTTCTTTTAAATCCAGTGGGTTTTTTAACTGAGAGATACCTAACGTGCAGAACTGACTAAGAGAGTGTAATCTAAAAATAACACTTTTCTGATCTCTAGAAATGGTATGGAATTGTTTTCAGTAATAATGGGGGCTTATTAAAGTCTACTGCCAATATAACCTTACAAAAATCTACTATTCTCCTTGGTGATATTTTGTTTTGAATAGGAGACACAAGGAAAAAAAAATTAATAAGAGAGGGTGGGAGAAGAGATGATAAGATGAAAAGGAGCAACAGTAGATAATAAGAATATTTAAATGTAATTTATTTGCTTGGGCCTGAGGGCTTTATACAAATACACAGATTCAAAAATATTACCAATAGCTTCAGTGCACTTTGCTCTTAGGGCTGGATTTGTCCTCATTGAAATTAAAATTCCCATTGACGTGAATGATTATACTACTCATTGTAGTCTTAGTGCCTCCATCCTCCCTCACTCTGCTATAAGGTCAGTGACTAGAAAAATGCACACTTGTGTTATACCTGCAGCTGTAAAACAGTGCAAGTTCCTCAAGTTACAGCAGCGATTCATCAGGAAAAGCTGATCCTCCTCCAGTCTCGGCCAAACAATAGGAGAAAAATGGCAAGACCAGTCCTACCCACTTAACTCCTAGAGAAGGAAAAGAGGAAAAATGTGCAGTTGCTCATTATCTACCTCTGCAATACGAAAGAATAAGGATTACCTTGTAAGTGCAGACTTTACTACTCTTATCAAAAACCTCTTTATTTCAGGAGAGCAAATCTTTCCTGAAAAAAATTAATTAAAAAAAAACTTGATGATTTGGCTGTTTTCAGAAATATTCCTCTTTGCTCTTCTGTGACTCACTGCTGGACTCTGCCATCGTATCAGTACAATTGACTGTGGACTAGATTTTCAAGATGTTTAAGTGCAGAGGGAATGCAGGTGAGCATCAGACAGGACTTTTCACAGCTGCTTAGAAGTTCACCTCTGCATCTTAACACCCAATTATCTTTTGAAAAATATGACTGCTTCAGGTTTAGGTACCTGCATCATAAAATACAGCATTGAGAGGTACAAGACTGTAGGCATGTATACTACTGAAAAAGGCATACCACATGTTGGTTACAGGGTGAAACTAGCTACCTCCTCTGATAGCATTAGCACTATTTAAAAAAAAAAAAGAAATAAACTTACTTTTCAACAGTTGCAAAAGCAATAAACACATGGTGTTGTGCCTACAGAAATTCATGTGCTGACATAAGGAAAGAACACAGGGCAAGCAGCTGATATCCTAAATCACTCTTAATAGTATTTTTTACATGCTGAAGTCAGTAGACTGTTTGTAGAAGAGGTTGTTTGGTTTGAGTTACATTTCACCCCTGAAAATCCATCCTCTTCTGGGCCACACTCAGAAATCTTAACTTTCTCATAACTTTTGGGTCTTTTTTCTTTTTTCTCCATCTACCTCTAACCTCCTCTGACAGAAGCTGTTTCAAAGAAAAATGTACAAGCACTGAGTGGGCAAGTTTCAGGCTTAAGCAAAGCAAAAGCTTACTGATGTCTGTTAAGTGGGACTGGTGTATGAGGAACTGGCAGTCATTTTTAAAAAATCTCTTTTAAACTGTTAAGCAAGCTGTTCTGTGCCAACAGTAGAATAATGACTTTTTAACCAACAGTTTAATGAAAACCCTTTAAAAATTTACAGATAAATCTTTTGGTCATAGCTGTCATTTTCCTCTGATATTATTACCTTTTTCTTTTAATTGCCGTGTCCATTGTCACACTATGGGAAAACCAGAATTGTTACTGTTACCAGTTCTTTGCACCCCTTCCCTGTTTCCATACCACCTGAAATTCTGCACGGAAAATATGTCTCCTGAAGTTTTCCCATTTCCTTTGAAGATCAAAATGTCTGCTCAGAACAGGGTGTCTTTATAATACAGCTTCCTGCTACACGTGATTTACTTTTACAAGTTGCCACCATTCAAATGAAAAGCTTTTGAAATGATGGTCTGTGTAATTTTAGTCTGGAATACGAATATGTAAGAGCTGCAAAAGAAATGGAGAAATGTGGGGAAGACCATCCTATTGCATCATGAGCCAATCAGAATCTTTATGGCAATATTTATTCTGGACAGAAGAACCAAAATACAGAAATAGGAGGATGCAGGTTGATCAGTATCCTTTGGTATCTGTTAATCAGTAAGTAATACCCCTCTGCTCTCAGAGACATTTTCATTGTGGCTTATGAAACTCAACATTTTCTTAACAATATCAAGCTTTAAGAAATACTAAATTCGGGTGCAGGAACAGAGACGTCTAGTGTTATTTTAGACATTTTAGGATCACTTTCAGTTATCTAGATTCCACTCACTGAAGAAAGAGCTGTAAGAACATATGGACAATACAATACTTCCATTAATCAAAAAGAATTCATCCAGCATTAATTATAAAAAAATAGAAACATTTTAAATACAAACTGGAGCATGAAGTTTAATATCTCTACAATAGTTAGTATTTTAAACCAAGTAAGTGAAATAAATATATAAAAAAAGAAATGAATGCAACTTAAACCTTTGGAATCTATGATTTATTTCTATATTTGCCCAAAATTGTATCTGAAAGATCATCTTAGTGATTCCCCAGGGTTTTAAAGCCAAAGTGCAAATCATAGGAACATTTTTTTAAGACGTTTAAAATCACAGATTTGAGCACTAAAATAAAGCACATTTCAAAAGTGGTAACGCCATTTGTCTATACTGTCATATGATCTCCAGAGAAAGGGTCAAAACCCTCGGCACTACATGATCCTGTAGTGAAACTGCAGTAAGACTGATTTTATGCCAGAGGTATTGGGGGCATTTGGAGGAGCTGGTGCTGGTTTCCCAGGGGACATTTTGCAAGGGACCGAGCACAGATGCTGCACCTGAGACACCTGGTTTAAGACCTGGCCCACCCCCTGCAATGGGCTGCCTGCACTCAGCAAGCCAAAAATATGGGAAAACAATGATTTCAGCCCAATGGGGTGGCTCGCAGGAGATCTACGTGTTCTGTATCTGGTTTTCAGTCTTTATGGTTGATTCTATGTGGCAACAAAAACACAGCTTGAATGAACAGAACCCACAGCATTAATAACAGTATTCCCTGTGCCACCACCGCTCTGAGACAGGTGGGTCATTTTCCATCAACATCTCAGGTGTCCTCCTGCTTATCTGAATTTTAAATTGTCATTCATCCATTCAGCAAGTACCACCTTCAACATTAATATCTGTCTTACTCAAGAACATGAAAAATATTTCACAGGGAAAAAACTAAGGACATTCAGTCGCGTTCATTTATCACAGAGGAAACCTGATGATTTAGCGATGGAACTTAAATACCTTCATGAGGTGAAAATGGCAGGAGCTTTTGGGAGGGGGAGTCTGTGTTTGCTACAGAAAATAAATAAGGGCTGGAAGGTAAAAGTCAGAAAAATCAAAGAAGTAACGAGACACTGTGTTAAAAATGTGGGCAATCTGTCACTGGAACAAACCACTGGGGTAACAAAGAGGTCCACCAGCTCCTGAAGCACATGTTACAACTGTCCAAACCCTTCCACAACCTTGATCAAACAGGTCAGGCTGGATGAACTAACACCTCCAGAGGCCAATAACCACCACAAGTCCACCTTAGTACGTAGAGTGGGATGAGATGAATACAAATACTGATTTATTTTTTTTTATCCCGAAAGACTAGAAGGTCTGTCTGGGACGTTCTGTCTGTTCTGGAAAGATAACCACAGGGTTTTATTTCATTCCCATTTCTGGAATGTTTCCTCTCAGGCTGAGTGATGGCTCTTGGTGCACGTCCCCTGAAATTGTGACTTCAGAGGCTCTGGCAAACACAGAATAAGGAAGAAATGTTAAATTGAAGCTGCTTTATCTTAAAACATTCTCACTCCAGACATAAATTGAGCAATTACTGTCATACTAATTATTCTCCAAAGGTGACCTTCACAATTCTTGATGATTCTCTCATTTAACTACACTGTATTCACCAGAGTCTGACAAATATACAGAAAGGAGTAGAAAAGATGGGGGAAAAGGAAGTAAGAAACATCTCCTGAGCACATGACCCCCAAAAGTGAAGAGGAAAGACAATGATCTTTTCCCACAAAGCTTTGATAGATATTTTTTCTAAACTCAGGATTTAGTCTTATCACCTAGCATCTGGGGAATAAAATCTCTTTCCACCCAAAATATTTTTTGTTCTTTCTGTTTATATGTTGCCATTTAACACAAGCAACTTTTGCAGGTGTTTCAGTTGAAGCATAATTTTTGCCCCTTTTTTTTTACTTTTCAGATGCATAGTGTGTTGCAGTGACATTTAGCTAACTCTGGAAGAACTCATCCAGTCCATGAATGCAGCATAAAACCCAGCTGTGGAAAGCAGGTAACAACCTGAGATGGGTTCTGCTTTTAAATCCCATTTACATTTTGGACTTTCTACACTACTCAGGCAGTAACATGGATCTTATGAGGTGCATGCAAATATATCTAGGCTAAGGTCTAAAGCAATTACATACAAGTAAAAACTCTGCATTAGCTTTGAGCCTGTGGTGCTTCATGTAGGACATGGTGTGTCCAGATGAGGGGATTTTCCTGAAAATTATTGTAAGTCAACACTTTATGTTCAGCATTTTATGTCACTGATCCAAGACACCAAATTTTAGCTTTTTCATTACAGCCTCTGCACAACACACACTTTCTCATTCATGTGCCCTGTGGTTTACGCGTCTCATCTGAGCAGATGTTTTGCAAATCATAAATTAAAGCATAGCTTTATTGCCTCTCATTTCTCTGACATTATTGGCCTTGTCATGGGTCCCAGATACAGGATTTTATGACATGTACTAAATCCCTCTTGGTCGTTTGTTACATGTAACTTCAGCTTAATAGCTTTGTCATCAACAACTTTTTTTTTTCCCCCAAACAAATACAATTTCCCAGGGTTTACATCTGGAAAGATAATTGACTTGTTATTATGGGTAATGGTGAAATTCTCATTTGAATGCTTCTTCCTCATGCCTACGCTACTTTTGGAATTTCATTCCATCCAGCAAAAAAACAGTTAATGCAGAAAAAACTTGACTGTGTCTTGTTCACTCAATCAATTGGATTGATTTAGATTTCTTTTCATAATTTTAAACTTACAGATTTAACTTTTCCAGTTAAGGAATATGCAATACAATAGGTAAAAAATATTTAACTTGAGAAAGTGTTCTAAACAGTGTGAACACTATTATTTATTTTCCTATTCTTCATTTTTTAATCAGGCTGTGTTTCCATGATTATTCAGGACAGTGTTAGATTTTGTGAGAGAAAAACACCAGGTTAAAGTAATACTCACACAGATCCCAAATGATTAATGAAAACTTGAAATAGTGCAGATTATTCTATCTAGGAGAATTATATCCGTCAAGAACACTTGGCGTCTAAAGCATTGCCCAATGGATGATTCTGGAGTCATTGCGCAATGAGAGGAGTGCTCCCTAGGATGGCCACGAGGAGACTGGAAGCAATGAGGAAGAATAGAGAGCAAATGGTATTTCAAAACAAGCCAGCAAGAAAGGGTTATGCAATAGATGACATGGGCAAATTTCTTCTGGCTACGCACTTGAAGAGAACAAAGAAAACCAAATTGCAGACTTTGTTACTGAATGTAACGTCTTCATAAATTCTCACTTCCACAAACTATTGTTTGTGCAGGAACAAAGTGAAAAACACAAGGATGGAGAGAAGATTCTTAATATTAGAGAGACTACCCTTCCTCTGCTCTTTTCTTTACATTATTTTCCCTTAGCAGAGAAATAATATAATATAATTAATATAATATAAAAAACTATAAGTTTTCTACATCTGTTTTTGGCACCTTCATTTAGTGTAAATAACTCACTAAGAATTTGACCCTATTTTTCCATTTGTCAATAGAAATTTGAAATTAATTACAGTGGGAATAGAACTACAGCTTCAAAAATTAGTTTAGTTGATCTAAGAAAAATAACAGGTTGTGAATGAACACAAGAGGGAGAACAAACCACACATTTGCAGCATCGTGTATCTGTAACAGGTAATCCATGAAGCCCAAGAACAAAATTATCAAGATAATCAGAGCCAAGTAGAGGCATTTTTGCTTTTTACCTCTACTTCTTATTCTGAAAATATAAATGACTGATCCCTATCCTTCTCTCATTTAAACCTATCCAAAATTTTATTCAGAAGTTCGTCAGCTGACTAAAATAGGAAAAACAAGTTGTGGTCCACAAATATATCTTAAATAATAACATGTGTTGTGATTTAATAAAACACATGTCTAGACCATGACTTGGAGTAAACCAGGTCTACATTTGTAGAGCCATCATGTATTCAAATGTCAGGAAGTTTTAGATAATACAAATGAAATTTTAAATTGTTATGTTCTAATTTGAACTAAAACTGCACAAGGAGAACCTCTCAAAGGCAGGATCTTACTAACAGTAGGATCCTCCTAATTACAGTGCTTCTTTTCACATGCAAGGGATTTCCATGTAGTCATGAAAAAGCATCTTGGATTAAGTCAGTTCTTCCCAAAAAGTAGTGTATTTAGACAAAAACTATTTGAATCGAAAGGAAGTAATGGCACTGAGCTTCCCGTTGAAAGTTATGCTCAGTTGCAAAGTCTCTAGAGAGTACAGCCAGACTCTACCATTCCTGGGTCCATTCGTTTATTCTAGTAATATCTTATATCTACATGCATTACCACCTTTTCAAAATGATGCCAGTTTCAGAAATACAACTGAACTGAAATGCAAAATTACATGCAAAACCAGAAGATAGTATTAGCTGTGCAGCTGTTATTTCACTATGATTGCAGTTCAAGATAGTTTTGCCGTTGCGTTAATATTATTAGGTTTCTCTGCTTCTGGTGTGATTAGTCTCTGACCATGAAAGACTTTTACAATGAGAGCTTTAATTATGGTATAAAATAAATAGAAGAGAGCTTATCCTAAGCTATTGAATGACCATCATATTTCACTGCTTAAGTGTAAGCTAAAGAATTATTTGTTTGACCTAGCTTACTCCTACTTAGCCAAGCTACTAATTTTATTATCCTTTAAAGTGCTTGGGGATGCATTGCATGAAGGGCATAACGGAAGTTTGATTTTGATTGATTATATATTAATTTGCATAATCCCCATAATGCAAATCAGTAAAATTTTCATTGGAGATAATAGATGTTAAGCACATTATGCAAGGTTTATATATTTAAAAATAGCTTGTAAAAATTATTTATGGCATAATAAAATGGAACAAATAAAACTGGCACCTTGCAGTAGCAAAAATGTGATCCTATTTGCTTCTGTAGCTTTCAAGAGCAGATTATGCAGTAATGCATGAAACACACACAGAACTAAAAAAAAATAAATTAAATATGCACTGTAGGATTTGATTTATGGCCAAATTTCCTCTCAGGTTGAATGCCTGTATATTCTACCCTTAAAGTATTGGCTTCCACATAGCCCAGTTTTGAAGGAGTTGTGGATTTTACTGTGGGTGTTGTACATGTGCTCTGCACTCGTCCTTTATGATGCCATAACACACTCCCAAACACGACGGGAAGACTCATGGCCAGAAAAAAACAGCTCCAGAACTGGGGCAGATTCGGTTTTTCACTCTGCAGCAGAACAAGTCAAGGTTTAAAAACATTCTGGTGATAAAACATCCACTCTAACCTTCTGGCAAGATACTGTCCCACTCATCCCTTCATTCTTACCGAGTCACCCAACTGTCTGAAGATGCCTTTCTCTGTCTCTGTCTCTCTCCACTATTCCCTGGCAGTCAAAATCTGTAACTATGTCTATATTATCTATGTCAATCACTGACAAGGATCATAGAATCATAGAATGGTTAGAGTTGGAAAGGACCTTAAAGATCATCTAGTTCAAATCCCTTGCCCTGTGCAGGGACACATCCCACCAGATGAGGTTGCTCAAAGCCCCATCCAGCTTGGTCTTAAATTCTCAGCCATGATGCTAGGCAATATACCTTTCTAGGTCAAGAATCCGAAGTAGAGAGCTGAATCAAAAATCCTTAAACACAATCATTTGTTAATGTATGTATCAACTGACTTCAGTTTTTGGATGCATTCAAATGCTCACATTGAGAATGAATATCAGCTTTTCAAGGTGAAGGCTTTAGACTATAACTTCTGGCAAGGGAATTATTTTGGTTTTAATACATCTCAACAATGCAAAACTAACAAGAGTTAATAAACGAACAACATGTACAGCAAAATGTTCCTCTTTTCCTCAAAATTATTGTGAATGATGTAAGTAATCATAAGTATAACCAGAAAAAAAAATCAAAACAAAACCAAAACAAACAAAAAAAACCCAGGAAGAAGCAGCTAGTAAATATACACTTGAAATGCATATTGGTCTCTCACAAAATACATGAAAACACTGATAGAAATCATCATACAAACTTTAAGCCAGTTCAAACATTTGCATTTTGTATCTGTCTCCATTAGATATAAACCACCCAGTTCAAATCTCCTCCTCTTTTTTTGCAGAATGGAATTCATAACAAACCTACTTTGACTTCTTATAAGACATTCTTCTTGGGTACAGCTTTGTACTATTTCACTGTTGGGAACAACACTACAACTTGAATTAGCACCGCAGAATTACAGAAAACTCTTCACTAACTGGTTTTCTTATACCTTCATTTACATTTTGCTGAAGTTAAATCTCCAACTATATAATCCAGCTGAAGTACATAAAATTAATCTCCTGATTATCAGCTTTCAAGGAAGGCAGGCGCACACGTACTAGTTCTAAGTATCACAGGAAAATAACTAAATATAAGGGAAATAATCCTCTATTTGGCATTTGTATAACTATACCCTGTTTCAACTCAACTTTTATAAATTCAAATTATTTGGATGACTATCCTTCAAAATTTCCATAGTGCAATTTGCTTAAAAAAAGTTGTCTTCAGAAGACATTTTACTTTTTTCACCTGTCATTCTATATTTTATCTAGTTACATTTTTATATCTTTTATATACTGTTATTATTTACATTTTCAGTTACATTCTTCACCTGCATGGTCTGCCAGTCTCAACTGTCGGGCTGTTGGCAGTTCATCGATGACTCCAGCAGGTATTCTGTCTTCATCTGCCATCTTGGGCTTCACAAGAAATGTTTGTGAACTCTTTAAAGTGAAAAATGAACACCCTTATATAATCTTTATGGTACCTTACTCTTAAAGCCAAAATCTCAGAAGTAAGTTGGAGTTTCTTGTATTTCCATTTTTCAGTGCTTCTATTGGGGAAAAAAAATAAGTAGGAGCCTCGATTCTTTGAGAACTGCAGAGGATCTGACCTCATAGTAATGGAGTTGCCCTGCTCAACTTGATATTCTGAAATGCTGATTATTTTGTAAATAAAATGAACAACATTCAGTTTACCATTGGGGGGAGTTACAAACCTGGCCAACAATTAAAAAGCATTGAAAATTTCCTATTTTTTTTTCCTTTTTGCAGGATCCCCAATTAAGACCTGACTGGAATGTCATCAAGAAATTCAGTCGAGGTTCTTCCCAGTCCCCTACTTCAGTGTAATTTTATCCTGTTCTTAAACACACACTTACACACCATTTTTCATAATTAATAGTATAAGCTGCAGTATTCTGTGGTTGACAATGAGATGCACTGACACGCTGATTAAGAAATAATAATAGAGACACACACAAGATCTTTTACTACACAGGGCTTAAAGTTATATTTTTACTGCCATGATTTTTAGAGCTGTTCCATAATATTACTAAATTTGACATCTGGTTTCTAATATGCAAATTTCATCTGTTCTATCTTAAATGCTAAAAAAAGGTATATAGAGACTTTTCTTTACAAAGATATTAGCTATATATGAAAGCAGATGGTAAGATAATTTCTAGGTCTTTACTGTAAGTGAATAATAAACAGGAATCCTACAAAATTCCATTGACACTGCAAAAATAACAACAACAACAACAACAACAACAATAATAATAATAATAATAATAATGAGATGTACACAAAAACATAGTTCTGGAAAGTTATTCATTCTTTATTTTTGAAGGTAATATCTAATGGATTTGTGCTTCTATTTGTGACAGTTACCTTGTAACCAATTATAAGCAAAGAACCTAATTTACGTAAACCCACCTTCCATTCTTTAGAATAAAAAAAGGACTTGGTGCGTGAAACCCACAATGTTTTATATACTCTGCATTTGAAATAAGGCATGGGAAAAGGACTAATTTGACAATAGCAAAACCTCTGATATTATTTAAGCAGCTCATTATGTAAAGGATTCAACTTGTTCTCTGAACTCAGCTGAAGTTTTTGCTGGCTTCCTGCACTTGTTAAGTCTCTTCTGTACAAACTAAAGAGCTAGCTGTCTAATCAGATATTAATAAGGCTGTTCTCAGCTTATTTGGGAACTATGCAAAGCAGCAGTATCAAAACTAAAAGGAAGTTAAAAAATTACCTCACAGCCTAAGGAAAGAAAAAAAAAAGTTTGTCAGCTTCATTTTGAGACGTTAAGACTTATTACTTTAAATTGAGCTTTCTTACAAATATTTCCAAAGAAGAATATTCCCAAGTACCAAATTTTCAAGCAAAACATCACTGAAAGAAGGTTCAGAGCACTCCAAAGCTCATTATATTTTTTTTTGTTAGTGTCACTGGCTTGTTAAATCAACTCATATATGTGTATCTGGGAGTCTTTACGAAAAGAAGTTGCTTCTATGTAAATAACTCACAACCAAAGCATTACTACTTCCTACCTAGTTCAGATTTGAAAGTAGATGGAAACTATTCACAAAGACCAACTACAAAGTTGTCTTTGGTGAATCCCACTTGCCTTGGGATCCTAGGGGAAAAACTGCAAAATCATAGCACTGGTCTGTGACTTCTATTGCCAGAGTTGTTTTGCCATTGACTTCCTAGAGGAAAGGGGTAAAAAAAACATTTCTTAGTGTTTTCTACAATCCCACCTGTGTTGTCTTAGGTTCACTGTAAAAGCTTGAATACAAACTGCCATGTGGATAAAAGCTTCCCAAGACACATGATCTGTCAAAATTTGCTGCCTCTCATTTGTAGAAGTTCCCCTTATTTAACAGCTCCACCACCAAGCTCCTACGGAGTCTTGTACCTCACTCCAGCTCTCTTCTCTCATCCAGATCCACCACTCCCTGATGCCAAAATAGATGCTATCTTCCCCATAAGCAAGGTCTCAGAGCACCCTCCTCTCAGCTGAAGGTGCACGTTTCCCATCAAGGGTGTCCTCCTTTCCTGGCATGTAAAAAAACAAGTTCTGAGGATGCTGTGACTCTACTACATCTCTCTGCCACAATGGTGAGTAACACTCCGAAGTGTTATTTGAACTAAACTATATTGACCTGCTCTCTTTCTAGAGATTTCCTTATTCTGTATGTGGGACTTCATTCCCACTCTTATTTTTATGAAAGAAGTATAGTAATTACTATTAAGATGCCATCTAGTGAGAATATGGAAAGCCACGCTGTATGAATGTGCCTTAATTATGCCACCATTGCCTCTGCTTCCAAACCCAAAGTACTAAAACTATCACCATGAGTTCACATAAACAGATGCACCACCAATTATACTTCCATTCCTGCCTGCAGAACCAACACAGTGTTATGGGAGTCCCTCCAGAGCACGACAAATGACAGACAAAGTATTTTATAATGCCATTCAGGAGACAATCATTGTCCAGTAATTGTGGCGAGCCAGACAGGAAAATGGAGAAAATTATATTTTTATCTAAATGGCACAAAATAGTAGATCAGAAATATACTCTGGGTAGTGCAGAGAGAGCAGGGAACCAGAGGAGAAACACTATTTTGGATGTTATTTTAATGTAGGGAAACTTTAAAAATACATTAAAGCCACTTCACAGAAAAAAAAAAAAGAAAAACAAACAGTGAGAGATTTCATCTCAACCTCTCTTGGAGCTACTGCTTGTAAACAACCCCAAATTTATTTTATCACTCCTATTCCTTTGGATCAAGAAGTGGAAGCAGGTAAAGCACACAAGTAATCCTACTGAGGACACTATACAAACTGTGTAACGTGGGACCCAGTTTTCAGATCCAACTTAACTCCTCTAACTCCAAGTGAAGTCAGTGGCAAAATATTTGCCAGAGCAAAACCAATAAAATCATTCCCAGTTTGCACCATGAGCTGCTTCTTCAACAGCCAGCAGAAGAGACCATCCTGCTCTCAGCTCTGCAGCACCCCAGCCGTACAGCAGAACAAATATCTTTGTACTTGGTGCCATTCAAATTTAGAAATCTCCAGGTTTTGTGAGTTTACAATTTAACTACACTGAATTTTGGGAAAATAGATACCGTAAGAGAAATCTGATTGAACAACCTCGGGCACTACATTACAGAAAATGACTTAATATCAGTTCCTGGTTTTTAAACATTGCTGGATGAGTTAATGTTTTCTTAAAGGAAAACTAAAATTTTCTGATCTTAAATATTAACATTTATTATAAAATTTTGAAAAGGTTTAATGTAGAAGCAGAGGTCAAGCTTCATTTGTCTTCTGACTGAAATTCTTGAAAAGGGGGAGAGCCTTCTTTTTTTTCATGAATAAATTAGAGAATTTCAATATAGATATTACAACACTAAATGGATTTTGCCAGAATACATTACAGCCATTAAATAAATCACTGTTAAACAGAGAAAAAGAGGAGACTTTGAAAAGAAACGTAATTCCATACAACTTCATGACAGAATCAATTAATCAACTAACTATAATTTCAGACACTTGTTACAGAGCCCATACAGAAGAGGAACAAGAGACAGATTCATGAAATATTTCATCATTATGGGAGAGAATGGAAAATAAATTTTAGCAAAGAAAGATCGTTAGCTTGGGAATTGTCCATATCAAGTATCCAATTAGACATGGCAAAAGTGCAGCAGAGAAGAGGGCGCTCTCTGCAATTCACCCCAATCCACATTGTGCATGAACATAATCACCTTGAATGATATATAAAGGAGAATGAGAAGAACTGTACAGAAAGTCTTATTGCTGACAGGAAATGAAGAATGTGCATTATGCCCAGTGAAAAGAGTCAATCTCATCCCAAATCTGCCTCCAAGGTAGCCTTTATTGTATTCATTTCCCTACTGAAAACATCTTTAATGCTTATGCACATAAAAAGAATTAGACCATGTTATGCAAGTTCAGAGAAGATTGAGTCAAAGGTGGTAAACAGAGCAATAGTCACTCTTCAGTGACATTAATAAACATTTTTGCCTTTGGTCTGCCACTGGCCAGCGTGACAGTTTGGGAGACCAACTACAAGGAGTAAATAAAACAGCATAAAACATATGTGTGTGCTTGAGAGTGGGCATGTAAAAATACACGTATAGTATCTCACGGCTCAAAAATTCGTCAACGTGTAAAACACAGCAAAGAGACTCTGAAATTCCCAAGTAAAAAGATGTTATATAAGCCTCCTCCAAAAGCACAAGATGAGAAGAAACTTAGTGGACCTGAAAGAAAGCTTGCTTTTTAGTGTTGCCCGAACCAGGACTTGCCAGATATTTTTATTACTTTTTTTTTTACAAAAAAGAGTCAAATTCATATTTAATCACAGTCATGGTCTTGGATAAATTAAATCCCACCTCTAAGTTTTTGCTTCCTCTGCGATCCTTACTTTTTTTTTTAGCTTATTTATTCTTTTCCTTCTTGTTCTATAACATATTTTAAAAAGAGAAGAAGAAAAAAACAAACATTGTAATTTAAAAATCTTCGATAATCAAAAAAAGAACTGGCTTGTCACAGAAGCCATGTAGGTGATTACATACTTATTTTCCACACTTACTTAGATTGTCTCTGTAATTCCTCTTAACAAGATTAAACTGATGTAATTCCTTAAATAATTAATGTCTCCTTTATCAAATGGCAAAGAAATTAGGTTCCCAAAGCACCAACAAGCAAATGCAACAAACAAAATACCGAACTTAAAAAAAAAAAAAAAATCAGTTGAGTTTACTCTTCACCAAATTAATCTTCTTCATGTTCTAATAAAAATTTTCTTTGATCTTCTCTGTGTCTTAAAAATAAGAGCTTGGACAATACTAATAATTTAGTTAGTCATAACATTAAAAAGAAGTGAATTCTGAAAATAATTTTTAAAGCATTTTCCTAAGGTGAAGTCAAATGTTAGTTATGGAAGAGGAAATTTATCCATTTGGCTGGGAAATCAGCTCTTATTTTGGCCGTCTGCCTTGTGCTGCTTTCTAAACACTGGCAGCTGGAGCATAAAGAAAAGAGACTGGAAAAAGATAAATAGGGTAGATACTGCTTAAGGTCTTTGTAAAGTTTAATGAAAGATTTATCTCTTGAGGGTAATGTTCCTCTTTCTTTTACTGAAACAAGAGTTTGATAACCTCTCATTGTGCATTTGATAAATTACATCTTACAGTCATAACTAAAATGAGTAAGTTGAAAATATAAAAGGCCAAAGGGAGGTCTAGTTATCTGAGACTTCCAATATGAAATATCCCAAAGATATAGGTAGCATCTAAAGTACTTTTAATTACAGAAATAAGGATGAACTCTGATACAGTAATATTATAACAACAGATGAGACAGATCCCTCTACCTTGGTGAATGGAAAGTATCTATACTCTTCATATGTATAACAGTCCTAATTACAACAGAGTATTAGATGAAGGTTTATCACAGAAGTAGCAGAGGCTGAAATGGTCCATTGCACTTGCTCATAAAACAGCTGAGAGAGTTATCTGTAGAATAACTACAGTCCACTGTTTTCTACTTAGTTTCAGAACTTTTGGTGCATGTCTATATGCTCAAGGCACATAAATGTCAAACCCTGACTGAGAACCCCCATGGTTCACAGAACCATAACTAAGAGAGATGCTTTTGTACTTTGCCTTTTTCTTTCAATGCTCCGTATACCAAAAGTGATTCAACTGCAAGGAAAAAACCATATTTTTTATTGAAAACAGAGCTATGAAGAGAGACACTGATTCTATTATATGTGTGCATCAATCTTTTCAATTTTTTTTTTTTTTTGAAAACAAAACACAACATCACCTCAGACTTGTAATGTGTTCTTGTTTTGGATTAGTTTTTATTTCTCTTAGGAAGTAGAAAAACTGCTGTAAAGTCTGGAGGGCACTACCTCACCTGCTCAGCAGAAGCAGGCCACTTAAACTTTTACAACTTGAGTCCAAAGAGTAAGGTATAAGGATTCAGTGTGAATTGGGGCTCTTATATTTCTCCTTAATTAATGGATAATCCATTATACGTTCATTCACACTTGTACAGTTTCCCTGTGAAACCTAACCACTCATAAGAGCTAAGAGGAATTTCTTTTTTCCTGAAGTATATCATTATCATTTATTTCCAGTAATGTAGTTTATTTTATAAATGCTGTGAAATTATGAATTATTAAAGCTGTAGACCTGCAGTCTAATTCTTTTCCAGGACGATTTATCCCTCATTCAGTACTTAACACCATTGCAAGTAATAAAAGCAATTTAAACTTCTCAAATAAAAGGGAATGGTAATTCTCAATGGGTCACTTATAGATATGTTCAAAGTAGAGAGCTCTTTATGAGGCACATAGAGACCTCTGGGATTCCGCAAAATTGATCCCATATCACAATCACTTCAATTTAATGTACCTCTGGCTACTCACTTTTAATGAAGTGATTATAAAAAGGGCATCCTACTTTATTAAGCATTAACCCTGTTCACTGTTGGGTAAATCATGAGATCAGAGAACTTGAAGATATCCAAATAAAAACAAATAGTTTTAAGGAAGGCCAAGTGTGATCGTTACTATTATTAGTAGTAGTATTACCTAAAATCTCCTCTTTATGAGGCATGAATTTTGCTTCCTATTAGGCGTTTAAAGGAAGTACACAAGATACAGTGTGTGGGGCTACTTTGCAAAAAGCTCTACAGAACATATTTTCAGTGATTTTCCATAGAATTTGGTTTCTGAAGAAGGAAAATACTGCAGGACGGGATCTATAACATTTGTATCATATTAATATATCCACTTACTGGGTTTTAACTTTGGGACCATTAAAAATTTTCTAATTTGAGCAGGACATGAGAAGTATAGTGAATATTAAGGAACAGTAAAAGAGGAACAGTAGATCCTGGATAAAAATGCAAAACCCAACACAAAGGAATCTGAATTATGGGGGAAATAAACACCAGATAAGTCTTTGCCTTAGAATGCCTTGAATATTAAAAAAACCAACCAAACAAACAAACAAAAAAAAAAACCCAAAGAAAGAAAACAAAAAAACCCCAAAAAACCTCAACTCACAAATTAATTTTTTACTTGTGATTTCCCTCAGAAAAGGATCCATAGTACAGATCTTAGAATCAGTGGAGGATTGTTTTTTCTGACTATATACTCAAACACCTATCAGGCCATGTATGTTAATACATGAACCAGTAAGTTAACCAGTAAGTTAATTGTGAGGTGCTGATCAGGCAGATAAGACAGAGCTGCCTGTTCTTCATCAGCTCCAGACCAGATTTCCCAGAGCCCTGTAAAGGGATAATACAAGCTTCATGTCCTCTCCTGCCACAAAGTGTCACTTAAAATCTGAAAGATCACCCTTGAGAAAAGTCCTCAACTTTGTAAATAGCAGAACACAAGACCCAGCCATTTACTCCCCATTCTGACTACTGTGTTCACATAACAGACAGACAGATATAGATATGCACTTTGGGTGATATTTGCAACGTTGGCTCCTTTCCTGATGACTGAGGCACGGAAGAGAATGGGCTTGGATCTCTAACACAGCTATTCAGCTGAACACCAGCACTAATATTAAAAAAAAATAAAAAATATTAATTACAACTTTGAAATGCTGTGTCTTTAAAAGAAAGGTGAGAATCATTGGAGGGGGGGGGGAGAGAAAACAAACAAACAAAAAAAAAACCAAAGCCAAAACCACACACACAAAACCAAAAAGATTGGTTTTTTTGCTGAAAGCAACTTGTCAGAAGTATCAAAATAGATGTTCTCTAACTGATTCATTTGAATGCTCTAACAAAGCTAAAGACAATGGCTGTAGATATCATGCCAGTTCTGAACAGAGAGGCTGATAATCAATTTTGTCACTACATGGTTACTTCAGAATTTCTTTATGTGAATTCTTTTATATACAAGAAGGTCGGTGTCACTTCTATTATGCTTCCCCCCTCAACCACCACTTGTTGATGAATCTCCATGAATGCAAATAATCTGGGCAAAATGCAGGAAAAAAGTAAGATAGTAATGTTAATATATTCATGACAAAGCTGTCATATAATTGAGATTGATTTTTTTTCCCCTATGTGCTCCATTTTGTATTTAATAATAGTATCAGAAAACATTAATTGTGGAGAAGCAAAAGGAGAAACAAAAGGAAAATAGGAAAAGTGACAATTTCATTATTGTTTAAAACAGATTTTATTTTGACAAGGGAAAAAAACTTCATCCCTATCAGTACTAACTGTAAATTAACATATAAATGTTTCAAGCAACAAATCTTTTTGAGTAAGAAGGATGCAAAAAAAACCCCTTAGGAAAATAATTACAACCTTTTTATACTATTGTAAAGCAGTTAGAATTATGTATTTCCGAAAATATACTGGCTTCTAATGAGTGTCGGTTAAAGAATCCTCAATGTCAGACATCAAGTTAATTTCTATGCATCTATATACTCATGACTTACATCAAAAATTAAAAAGTAAGAATAATACGAGAGTAATTTGACTTCCTTTGTGAGACAAAAGGCTAAGTCATAACTTAAAGTAGTGGTTGCTGTTTAGTGCTCGGAGGGAAGATGAGAGCTTGGACTCTTCCCCTTGTCAGTGGAAACCCTCGCTCAGTGCTTTCCCCTGTAGATCACGCGCCCCAGGGCAATACACAAGATGCTGTCATGGTATTTCCTTTCCATTTCCTACACTTCCTTTCTTGCCATTACAGAAAACTCTGCAGCCAATTAAAGAGATATAGAAATATCCAGAGACAGGTATTTCGGTGTCTTTAAGAAGGTGCACATAAAGCTGATTAATCTATTTCACTGAATGCTCTTTAAGCCCAGCTAAAAAGCAGTGTGTTGTCTCTCAACGAACACTTATAGCACTGCACAGCTTTAGGACCATTTGTACACAGAAATAATAAATCTGCTCCTCCAAGTGTTCGCAAAAAGTAAACAGGGAAGGTTTTACCTGAGCACAACTCACCTTTTCCCATCATTATATTCCAGTACAGATTCACAGTGGGTTTTTCTATCACAGAGAGGTTGTAATTGACATGTAGGACAAAGCTACCAAAATACACTCCACCATTCTTATTAGTGTTATGAGAGGGGAAAACATATTTTCTTAGCATAGACTGTGTTTTTGGAATAGCTATTGATTTCTTTATTGCTTGTCTGCTTATTACTAAGTAATGATTCTTGTATAATGGGCTTATGGAACCAGCTGAACCTTGATAAGATTTATAAATATTTTTGACAGATTATTTATAAATAAGAATCAAGAGAAAATAGGCTGTCACAATGCAGAGAGGTATCCATAGATGTGCTGTAATAAAGAACAAATGTTTCTGACCCTCCATCCTCTCCCCAGCAGTCAAAAGCTAGGTTCCCATACAGCATTGCTGCACAACCCTGACTCAGGCTCCTGAGGTAATTACTGATTTAAGAGAAAAAACATTGGGAAAGTATAAAGCAGAGCCAGAAGATGGGAGAGGTAACACTGCAGGCAGAGGTAAGGGCATCGAGATGGGAACAGTCAGCAGCTCTAGGACTCAAAGGGAAAAATGCCGAGATGAAAAGATACAGAAACCTGAAAAAAAAAAAAAAAATTAAAAAAAAATTGGGGGGGGCAGAAAACAGCAGGTCACCAACCCCGAGAATGAGGTTGCTCCAACAAATAACTTCCTGTGTCCCATTCCCTGGGTTCACCTCTGCCTGGCCAACCTGGATCCTTTGGGTGCCTTCCTGGAGGTGTTGAGCTCTGCTGTGAGAATTCACCAGTACATCCCTGCCTCAGACTCCTGGGTTGTGTACTGCCTGCGGTTATGCTTTTTAACCCCTAATGAAAGAAGTTGGGTTTTTTATTCACTTTCCATCCTCATACAGATAGGCTAAAAAAAAGGTTTAAGGAGTTCTGAATTTGCTTAAGCATATACTTGAATATTTTTAAGAGATGAGTGGTATCTAACGGGATAATTAGTTGTTAATGATGACAGTGAGAAGAAAAAAGGAGGTTTTGGAAACAGCTACAAACCCAGAATGTGGCACTGGGAAATGATGGAGATCAGTTATCTGGATGCACAGTGTTTTGGTATAACCTATGGAATTATCAGTGGTTTTGATCAAGAAATAGATGTTGTGTTTCTGAAAGGCTCTGAAAAGGGCCACCAAAGAAGAGGAAAGCAGGGATGGGCCAAAACAGCCCTCTCACACATCAGTGCCCAGGGATGGGCCAAAACAGCCCTCTCACACATCAGTGCCTCATCCAGAGTGAAGGTGGTAACTTCCCCGCTTGTCTTTCAACAATTTATCCTTAAAACTTAAAATTCAGACTCAAACTTTTACTCTAAATAAGAATCACAATTAAATAGCCTGGTAAATACCTTTCAACTCCCTTTTTAATCTGAAATAGTGAAAAGCAGATCTGATAAGCACTTCCAGACCAGCATCTTGCTCCATTAACATGTGACTGGGAGCCAAGAGGTGCCGGCAGAGCTGGCAGGTCAGCGTTCAGTCATGCCTCACCAGCCTGCACAAAAAGCCTCCTCAGGATCAGAGACATCTCTACAGGAGGTCACCACTTATTCACACACATAGCCCCCCTGTATAATTAAGGGAAGATAATTGCATCTACATCAGCCATAAGAAGAAATACTAATGTACTTTAAAATGCTTTTTGAAAGAACTAAAACTTTGGTAAAAGTTTGTAAGTCAGATGAAAACATTAATAAGAACATTTATAACCTCTCCTTTCTATAATTGCAATACCCGAGTGCCAGATTTGCTTCACATTTTCAGTCCACTAGTGCATGAATTATGCTCATTAATCTTCAATCTGAGAGCTTTATTACTGTTTGTTAGGTGGGAAGTTATACTATAAAGATGCTATAAATTGGAGTAGAGCAATTGTTAAGAATTGTAGCCTCTGCTGGATCTAAAACTAAGTCATATTTGACACCAAAGCATCTGTAGAAGCATCTGTGTTTATCTGCCTGGACCCTTCTTTATCAGATATGTATTAAACATGCAGTATTATACTAATATATTCATGCCTGAAACGCGTGACTGTTTTCTCACTGGAAACAACAAGCAAATATAATTCTACCCATATTTCTTCGCAAGGAGGTTACTCAAAACAAATACATCTGGAAAAATACCTGTATCTACTTCTTAGCTGAAGTCAGCAAAAGAAGCTACTACATTTGTGTTTCAAACATTTTACTCCCAGGAGCATTTTCAGGAACTGTTCTCAGAGGCACACATACACATAGAAACCATCAATGCTGGCATTTTTTCTGTCTGCTGCATGTATTCAATACAATAAACTGCAAGTCTCTTACCTTGACATTTCAGTGATAAAAGATCAGAGTATGAGTAAGGAGACATAAATTAATTCTTTGTCCAAACTGATGAGTACTTCTACTTGTATTCTGAAGTGTCTCTTACCCAGAAAGAGTTTCAGGCCACACAACTGCAAAACTCAAGTACGCCCTAGTCCTTCAAAACTACTGATGTGTGGCTGTTAATTTTACCAAGGAAAAAAAACAGCTTAATTGGTTCTTTTCAGAGGACAAGGCTAAGTCAAGTCATCCCTAGAGCATCACTTAACAACAGTGGTGGTAGAATTACACCCATGCCCCTTCTTTGTATGTAAATGGTTAGAGATTCAGTGATTTACATTTACTGTCTCCATTCTCATCCCCTGTCAGGATACTAGCTTTTCCATCAAGAAGAACAGGTTAACTTTCATATTTCCTATTTCATGTTGTAATTTTATAACACAACCTTAGAATGAATTCATTATATGAATTTTCCTCACCAGAGCTTTTTTCTGTTGTGTATTTTTTCATGGATCATCATCATTCATCTGAACATGACATTTAGCTGAAATCTGTTAGTACTGAAAGCATGATTTATACTTACACTGAAAAAGCTTAGTATATTGAGAAACCAATGGTTAAAAAAACCTGATTAACTGAGACTTGCAAGGAAGGGTCTAGTCCTTAGACTAATTTATGGGATAGCAATGGCAACATGATCTTTATCCATTTCACACTGTTATAGTACCAGTTTCTAATATGCTTGAAGCTTCAGGGATTTTATTCTTCAATAAATCTTAAGTTTTTTGAAAGATTATGTCCTGAGTTCTAATCATTAGATTTGATAGCTGGTTTGATTACTCTGCCTGACTGAGGTGATCGCATGAAAGGTCTGGTGATGAGACTGGTACATCTTTAGGTAGGTGTTACTGAAAGTGCTACACCTATTTATGCCTTCTCCTTGAAAAATGTGAACTGGACACATTTATTCAAGGAAAAGGCATAAATGGGTAATAAAATCAAAAGAAATAATGTTTCAGTAACTACAGAAGAAGATCAGCTTTTTTAAGTAACATGTCTAACAGAAAGAAATACTGTTTTCTGCTGGCAACCTTGCTCTAGCAGCTTTCAAGGATAAAATTCAAACAATTCATCTACAGATTTTAGTCATTAATCAAGAGAGACATTGTTTTGTAGATGTAGTCTAGACATTTAGCAATCTTCTTCGTTCTCAAGCAGTGATGAAACAGTAGATCTAAAAATATGCAAGCTGCATCCTTCAAAAATAAAATTTCTCTAAATCAACCATTTGGTGTTTCAAGCCAGGTAATCTTTATGCTATGTATAATAGAAATACATCTACAGGCATTTAACCTCAGCTACGAAAGAGGATTCCAATCCCCCTGCCCTCAGACTGATTGAGCGCACCTGATGGCCACACCACCAGACATCATGATTTCAATTTCACTGTCTGTACTTTCAAACACGAAGAGATTTGTCACCCATTTATTCTTAAAACATTTGTTTTTTTTATGTCTGCTGTACGGAATATTTTTTCCGCTTTGAACTGATTTCTCAGTACTTTAAGAGAAAAACAGTGGTGTTTTGGCATTGCTGACTTAACTACAAACTTAGCTCTATCACTTAGGAAAATCACCAACATTTCACAGTATTCAGCAGAAAATTAAGCTGAAGATGATGGATAAGCATCACAGTTTGGAATGGTTGAAGCATGAACGTCATCCTATCTAGAAATACTGAGCCAATATATAACCTGCAAAACTAGCACCAATATTCAACACAATTTTATAAATAATAAACGACCAGTTATGGTCATCCTAAACCCATGTGAAATAGAAGTTCAGTGACAGTTTAGTAGGTCATTAACACGACATAGTGCTTTACAACTGAGATAAAACACTCTCTGCCAAGCTACATCCAATTCAAGATGAAAGAGCTCTGAAAATTTTCATGGCACAGACATGGGAACAGCCCAGAGTACCCAGTCTTTCACCTCAAGCCATCCCACACCTGCAGATTTGATGCTGTTCACTTGTGTCATGAGTAGGAGACATTATCCAGGGCTACAGAAATAAAGCTTCTCTAGAAATGTTACTGCCCCATGTAAATATAATTATCTTTGCTGGCTTGACATGGTCTCAAGAACATCAAGAGTGAGTAGGGCAGCAGGAGAAAACTAAATCAGAGACTACAGATGGAAAACGATTACATAAATTTTATCAGATAAAAGGATTAAATCAATCTATAAGCATCAATATATAAATCAATAGATTAAAAAAAAAAAAAAAAACCCAAGCCACCTCGGTAGGTTCTTAAGAATTAGATTATGGGCCAGGGCTACAGCAGAGAAAGATGAGAGTAAGTGATTCTGGAAGAAAAAATGAGAAGAGACAAGTCCAGAAAGCTAAACCAACAGAAGTGAAGGAAATCAAAGTCACAGACTTTCTACCAGCCCTCTGCAGAGAACAGAACAGGAATGGATTACATCAAAAATGAAATTAAGGCCAGAAAAACCTTCTGTTCTGAAAAAGCAGGTCATTAACAGCTATAAAGTAACGTTAGTACTCATTGATTTTCAGAAGCCAAATATGTTCCTCAGTTACATAGATGAGAACATAAAAGAATTTAAACTGTAGTCTTTATATATTTAAGATATACTTAGTTATTTAAATAAAACCCTGTGGTGCCAAAAGCGTTTTCTCATTCTTTATATCTCCTTTTGAAACTGACAGTAGACTTCAAATTAGCACTCTTTATGAAATACAAGTCTGTGATCTGCTACCTGAATATGTGATCACCATACACTTAATTTGTTTTCGGACTGAAACATTTCACACATTTCAAAATGAGATCTAGTTATATCCATTAACCAGAGAACGCTTTCTGACAGCTGATTTCCCAGAAGAATTTTGATCAGTTGAAAATTAATTTAGTATATACATAATCACAAAGTCAGACTTGGTCTTGTCAAATGCTGTTAGTAAAAAAAACAAAACAAAAACCAAACCCAAAACAAAACTAAAAAAACCCCAATCTTAGAAAAAAGCCAGCCACTTATCCAAAATTGCCTTCTGAATCCATCTATTTACAAAGGCTTTACAGCATCTTCTACAGAGATTCAATGCAATTTGACTTTTCTACTTTTATGCATGGTGGGAAAACACGAGTGACCCATACCATAACCAAAGTCTACTCCTTGAATGACCAAGAGCAGAAAAATACCTGCAGGTAATAATATTGTCATAACTGCTTGTTAGCAGTCTTGCCAGCAAATTTTTACCAAAGTTGCAAGCATTACTAGGGTTTTTTTGAGTTAGAATGTCATTAGTGACTCAGAATATCAGGGCTCCTAGCCCCAGCAAATAAGATTTCTCATTAT
Organism: Nycticryphes semicollaris; assembly: GCA_013400055.1. Taxonomy (NCBI): domain Eukaryota; kingdom Metazoa; phylum Chordata; class Aves; order Charadriiformes; family Rostratulidae; genus Nycticryphes; species Nycticryphes semicollaris. The sequence continues at coordinate 1,880,602 of VXBJ01003717.1, forward strand.
GATTTTTACAACAAGCCTATGGAGCTGCTTTAGTCTCTAACTAAGTTGTTCAGGAAATTTTCCCTTCATACAAAACACATTA
>VXBJ01003717.1:1880701-1902897 GCA_013400055.1 Nycticryphes semicollaris
TTAGTTGTCACATTATGATACCTGTTATATTTTCTTGAACTACAAAAACAGTCTCTGGAGAATAATATTCATTATGATGGGACAATTTTCTGGCCAACTTTGGGTCATGTTCTATTATTGTATCAGGTCTGACAGAGTGAAAGATTTGGTTTTCAATCAGCTCATCTTCTGCAGATGTATGTTGTTTCAATTATTCTTTTGATTTCCTAATAAAGGAAGATGTAAGTACCACATAAAACCAGTTCCATAGCATTAATTCTATTTCTCTTCCTACCTTTAATTGACTTTCCTTTTTTTTTTTCCCTTGGAAAAAATTCAATTAGTATTTACTAAAAGAGAAAAAAATCCAAAACTTAAATGAAAAACATCTTCAAAACAAAACCCTATTGGTATGTGCTGCTGTTATTGCACACACACACACACACAAAAAAAAAAAAAAGAAAAAAAAGAATCCATGTTTCCACTCAAGTCTGAGTTAAAATAGCTTTATTAAAATCAAAAACATCTTTCTGACTCACAATAAGTTTAGTTTATACATAGATGTAAATTTGCAATTTCAGAACAAAATGGAAAAAAAAATTTCCACAGAAACAGGCTGGTTATTGAGCTTGCAAAGGAAATACCAAAAAAAATGCCAAACATTAAGAAAACTTTTTTCAAAAATATAAAACCTCATTACAGTAATAAGCCAGACTGGCTAAATGTTATGGTCAGTGGAAGAATATGAATTTGTACTTTGGATCAAATATTATGTGCTATACTAAAAATTCATTTTCAAGATGAGATTATCTTGCAATAGGTAGTTGAAGCTATGGCTTAATTCAAAGCAGGATTTTATAGCAGCCATCACAGAGTGCAGAGCTGTCCTCTCTGCCATCATATAGTTAGAAAGCACCCATTCTGCCTCACCTTCCCAGTAAGGGAAAGTTGAGAGAATTTTCAACTGTTTCAAGTCTGAGCTTCACACTGTCAAATACTTGTTAGTTTAATGGCGTTCATTTATATTTAATTTTATTATACCTTTAGAGCCTGATGAGTGTTAAATAAAAAATAAACAAGTGGTGCGTAGCATCCAATTACTGCTCTTCAAAGACCTGTTAAAGTTCTGTACCACTTCTAGTTATTGCCAGGTGATCAAAGTTACCATAAGATTTCAAAATTGTTCATAATTTGGAGTTTCTTAAACAGGACAGAATATAATAGTAGCACTTCACACCAAACAATAACATGCAGGTGCTGACAACCGAATATACCATGGAATACAGATGTTTACTAGTGAACACCCTTAATTTGCTGTTTTCCCTGACGTGATTAAAAATAAATTTGCAGTGCAGAAATTAATTACTATAGGAAACTCCAGAGGCATAAACTAAAGACCCCACACATCACTGAAATAATAAATGAAGACCGAAGTCGATAATAGAGATTACCATTGCTAAACCAACAATCTAACAGCTGTCTAACTGGTCAGGAGAACAAATTTTCAAGGGGATGTGTGATAGAATGAGATCACAGTGTACAAAATCATAAATCATGAAAAAAAAAAAGAACAAAAGATTCATAAAGGCAGCAGTTAAGGTATATGTTGAAATGCTATTCCTTATTCTTGTGGTATTAGAACTGGGTTGCAATTGGTGAATCAAGTAAAATGAGCGTAGCACAACATAACTGCCCATTTCAGAAAATGCTTCTACAGGGTAATGGTATTGCTTGACAGATGTTTTACTGTAAGAATCCTATTACATGCATAGCACAAATTACAGTTATTTTCTCTAGTTTTTAAAATTACATTAATTTATTTTATAAAGTCCTGAAGTCCTTGTAAATAAAATTTCTTTCTTAATAAATACCTAACTCTTACTCCAACTGAATCTTGCCCAGTTGCATCAGGAATAAATTAAAAATTTGTTCATTGTCTGCTTAGAAATACAGAGCATGATGATATCCACTTTATTTTGTTAAATTTTTGGTGATAAAAAAGAGGACTGATAATTGAGTGTTGCTGTGGTAGGCACATTTTCAAATATCTTGGCTTTGTATATTTAAAATAAAATTAAGATGGTCTTCCTGATGTTGATTATATATACACTGTGAAATGACATATTGCAGGCGTTTATCTCTACTGAGTCTTGTCTACTACAGGTATATAAAGATGACTTAATTTTACTGAGGTGATGAAAGAATGGAACTTTGGATTTCATAGAGTCAACTCATCCTGCTTTTGTCAAACTGAAAAACTAAATTTTCAGCACAAGGAGTTTGGAAAAGAGTATAGAAATATTGTTAATAACAATGACCCACAATGTTTGTTTGCATTAGATTTTGTAATGGGAATAAAAAGAAATTAAAATATTTTATTATCTAATGAAAAATACTAAATTAATAGCCCAATTTACTAGGCAAACATAACTCTATTTTCTTCCAGTCTGCTATCAAATTGTAATGGGTATCAATTTTGATACTGATACAAACCTACAAAAACTGTAAACAGTTCTCACAATAAAAAACATATTGCAGATTCTTAGAATAAATTTAACAGGCCTAAAATAATCCACACGTGCTTGAGGGTTCGTTTTTTGATGGTATGTAAACCTGTAATCATGGTAATGCTGACATTTGTGCAATAAACTCTGCAAACACATTACTGGGTACGCAAGCATTTGGCTGTAGTGTATATACCATACAAATTGCAATCCATTTTTTGCCCCAAATGTTTTTGGAGTGTGAAATGTTTAACGTCACATTATTGTCACAACTCTTATTTTTCTGGAGGGAGCCTTTCATCAAGCAAAACTACGGAGATAACTACAGAAGAACCTGCAAACTGTGCACTACTCTTGATAGCCAGCTGGTATGGAGTATGCAAATTCCTGTGGTGCAAAAGATGGATATTAGGGTATCATCTACAACAGCATCTACATCTAAGTGTATTCTAAGAGACAGGCTAGGAGTTCACACATGTCCCTGATAGATCTAACAGTGAGCAAAGTGAGCCAGGTCAGGAGTAGCCATCAACTGAATGCCTCCAACTCAAAACTAGATCAAACTACACTTGCCAGAAAAACAACGCACTTCAGTTCATCCCGGACTGTGCCCCCATGGTCCACAGAGACAGTAAAAAATAAGGAGTCTCATTAACCTCTATGCCCAAGGTCTGGGTTTCAAGGAGAGAAACACCACCTTCTTCTCAGTTCATCGTGAAGAAGACACAGCATAAAACGGTCATCACATACTTCTGGGACACCCGTGAAAAGGGCTCCTGCTAGAGGAAACCAGCAGCCCGCACCGGCGGCAATATGCAGTATCAGTCTTGCCTGAAGTTTTCCTTAGCTAATTATTAGTATTTCCAGTTTTTTCAATAAATTATTTGAATGGCAACTTACCAAAAAAAAAAAAAACAAACAAACCACGTTGTGGATTGCAGTTAGAGGGCAATTATTAACTGCTCAGCACTGGCCCTCAGGACTGTGGTTTTTATTTTTAATATCTTCCCTTCTCATTTGAAGAATGAATGCATTAATGAGGGATACCTTTCTTTTTCTTTTTTTTTTTCATAAAAGCAGTTTGCAAGACCATTCTATTATTGTTCTTATAATACATCTTTTACACCCGCCACTGTAAAAATTTCATCCTTTTCCCATTTACTACATGCTGATGTAAAGATTAACAGCAGTGACTCCATAATAGAGATATTAGACGAGAGCAGCCAAGACATCATTACAGAAACTGAACAGTTCGTGCTTTACATAGTATTTTTAAGAGAAAAAGGCTGTGTTTTTTTTTTAAAGTTTTTCTACCAGTGTATTTATTTTAGAAAAGAAAGAGCCATAATCCATATTCTGAATGTTCATAAATCAAAACGTAAACACTACAATAGTTTCATAAATTCAAGCATGTTTACACATTTGGAGAGAAATATTTCTAGTAACCAGTAAAAAAAAAATAAATTGGTATGTTTAGAATGATCATATTTCTACTAAAATTAGAGTTCTGAAACATTTTGCAAGAGAGACTAAAAACTAATGTTGGGTCAGAGAAAAATCAGCTGCTTCAAGTTTTTTCTTTAGTATATAATATATTATTATTAGTATGCATTTTAAATAAAATGGGTTCCAGAACAGATATGGATTGTTCTTATTTTGAAAAGGCTACAAACACTTACTCTGATACTTCCAGAATCTTTCAAATTTTTGCATTATGTATTTGCCAAAATTCAACACTCTCTTTCAAAAATGCCATTTCTTTCTTGATGAAACCCTTTGTGGAAACATCTCTAACCAGGTTTACACCTAATCTTCTATCACCCTGAAGTATTCGAAATCTCCTTTCAAATAGGTTTCCGAACTACCACATCAAAAAGAATGCTGTATAGGTAAGAATAATACCAAGGAAAAACATTTTCCATCATTTCTCAGCCAGTGCAACATCCTGAAAGTAGCTTACTTTTCTTTTTTCTTTCAGTACTTGCACAATGATCAATCACAGGAAGCCCAAAGGAGCCCGTGTCCTTCCTTTAATAACAATGAGCAGCATTTTATGCCACGTAAGAAGATCCCCCGATAACAGCTGGATGATTTGTGGGGTGAGGAACCACAGCACAAATAAAAGGTAGCAGAATTTGATCCACTGGAATAACAGAAATACAGCTTTACCTGGCAAATAAGACAAATGAATATATTCTGAAGATCAGCAGAATTGCACAGACTGCCAGGTGGTGCTCTGAGGAGCCTTGATTCTGGGTGCTCTCTCTGGGCACAGCAGGTGTAACCTGTTTGGCCTTACACAGAACCAATCTCATTTATTCACTCTGCATCTAGCAAATGACGGAAGCATAGAAATGAAAAGCTGTATATAAATCTTCCGCTTTAGATAAACAGGACCTCAAAAAACCTCCAAAAACTGTTGAAAAAGACATAGCGTGGCTTTAAGGGGCAAGTTTCAGAAGTTAAGGGTAACCCCTTAAGGCTTTTGCCTTGAAACAGCTTTTAAGAAGAGCATATTAAAAATGCCTTCAAAGTCTTGCTGTCATGCATGACTTTAAAACATTTTCCACATTTTCCTTCTGTTTTCATCTCAGATCACTCTGCTTTTACACATCAGTCGGGCAGATTCACAACTAGTACAAATCAGCATCATGCTACTGAGTGTAAGGGAAGTGTGAAGGTGTACACCAGCTACAACTAGCACTTACTGTTCAAAAGAGCTAAATTTGCTTCTCTATCATTCTTTTTCCATTTTACGCAGTTTCTCATATGAACTTCTATTATTTGGTGAACAGGAAACTNTATATATATTTACACACATATAAACTATGCTGTTGGTACTGCTGGGTATATTCTTCTTCTTTGGCCTAAAATAATATTTGCATGGAAATGTCCTAGTTTTCTTCAAGTCTTTGCTGGAGCATTCTTCAAAACAGAGGAAGGAACTCACTGGTAGTCAAAACTCCAGTGATGTTGCACATTAAAAAATTATGTGTGCTGATCAATAAAGTGTGAAAGGGCTGATGAAACAGACTGCATTTTTCTGGGACGGTAATTTTGCGCCATGAATTATTTATAAGGACTATGAAGCAGAAGCAAAAAAGTAGAAAGCATACAGCTTACCTTATCACTCATAATCTTGCAAACAGCCACAATGAAACTATAATCATTTGCTACATGCTGGGACATCAAAGAACAATGTAATATTGTGGCATGTAAAAATGTATTATAATATATTAAAGAAATTAGTCACTGGTGAGTTTATAAGTATCTGCTTCTTTCCTAAGAGAGTGCTACCATTTTTGCTGACAAAAAGGAGAGTTTCTTCAGAGCTGCCTTGCCAAAGCATCAAGGATAAAGTTTAAAGTAAAATGGAAAAGGTTGACTTTGCAGATGATTTCAGACTTGCAGTAGGAAAAGGAAGGTGAGCTAGAAAATTGCTTCCCAGAAGTTGTGAAGCAAATGGCTATAGCTTTTGGGCTTGTTATTTATATATGACAAAAAGTGTTACAGAGAACAGAATTAAAACAGTTTATCAGTATTTGGACTTGGCTTATATCTTTTGTAATAATTTGCTTATATTTTTCATGCAATAAGGAGCAGACATTACACAGACTGCACTATGTTCATACGCTTCCCTCTTTGTTCTGGTGTCTCTAGTCAAAATTACAGCCTGACAAACCCTAAAGACATATCTGAAGGGCTTGATTTCATTAAGTTTCTGTATCTATGTTGCCTGTGGGGTTTTTCTTCTCTGCGGTTCTCAGATCAGAAATTTCTAGATAAATTTCTCTTTATACTTGACCTCAAGCCACAAGGACTGCTAGGTATGCTAAAGATAAACAGGAAGAGTATAAAGAAATATTTAGTTAAATACAATTGACTAGATAAAAAAAATATTCTATAATGCTACTGTATTGGTTTTAAAGCCAGGACTATTTTTCTATTGGTTATTTCTGAGCTTTGGCAGTGGCAGAATATCTCACATACATACCCTATTTTGACAAATCTGCTGCTGTAGAAACCCTGAAAGTGACAAAAGTATTGAAACACTCAGAATTACTGTTTTCTAAATAAAATGCTCAAACTAATTAAAATTTCTCTGGCTTGGTAAAGATTCCTACTGTATTTTATTAAACAAGCTGCAGAGATGGGGGTGGGGGGGTGGAGAGAGAAGAAGCTTTCATACTCCCTTGTAATGCTTCATTTTGGACTGATGATACAGTTATATTGTGTGTTTCCCAGCTTGAATTTCACTTCACTATTTATAAGTCATCATTTTTTTTTCTACTACATGCCTAGGTAAAAGGTAGAAAAAAAGGGAGATGATACACAGACGATACAGCTCTGTACTTTGAGAGTCAAACTTCAGAAGCATTTGGATCCATATTTTGAATTTAGGCTAATGTATAAACAACAAAATACTAGAGCAATGTTTTCTGGAACAGTATTACATGCAATTTATTTCAAAAATCTCACTAGAGTCCATAAATTAACCTGACTATAATAATAAATAAAAGTTTAATTTGTATGACTGAACAGCCTAATAGATGGAAAAACATATTTCACCTCCCTCATGCTGCAGCACTGCCAACAGCAGTCCAAAAAAAAAAAAAAAAATCACTTATTTGATTAAAAATGGGGGAAAGGAAAAAAGTGAAAGGAGAAAGAGCTGGACTTGGCTCCAGTCTGAACAGTCCAGTGGGAAAGATGTAAAATGCATGTCTTTCAAGAACTGGCTTACAGTCCTTTGGCACAGGCAACAAGCCACTTCAGCTCTCCACATCTCACTTTTGAAATTTGATTTATCTAAGAAAAGATATACTTGAAGAGCTAAGATAAAAAGCTGCCCAAACACCTGAGGCTCTCCTGTTTGTACAACAGCCACACCTCGTGTGTCTCCAGCTACTGAATTCCAGGTATCGCAGCCGCGGCTGTTATGGAGAGCGATGCCCACGTCTCACAGGGACACCCCATTTAGGGACATCTGGACTTTAAATAAGAGTGCCAGCCTATGTCAGAAATAGTCCTAAGAGAAAACGCCCCGCTGGTTTTACTCTGTCATTTTCGTTTTGGCTCCTGCCTCATTATGCTGCCAGTAATCAGAGCAGACTAATTAAGATCACCTTGGAAGTACTAAGAGCAAGTATGGCCCTACCCTGCTGAGCTGTAAAGTCAAGACAAAGCTCCATAATTTACTTTTTGGGCATAACTGTATTTTTTTTTCTAATTCTCTTTAGAAATATAAGTTTTTCTTATTATTAGTTTTCGCAAAAGCCTTCTCTTTTTCTGGGTGCTCAAATTTTCGTTGCAGTCACCTCTTTCTATTGGTGGCTTTAAACGCACCTCAATGGAAATATAGCACTCAAACGTTGATTATAGCAACTGCTATGGGAAACTCTTCTCCAACATATTCTGCAGGCTCATCAATCAAATCTGAGACTAGAGTAACATCATGCTTAACCTTCCCTTGTCATTCTTTGCCACTTGCACAATGCTGTTTGCAGAACTCCTGGTGTCATTTCAATAGGGGCTGTCAGGCAGGGAACCAGGCAGATACGTGCTGATGCTGCCTTCTTTCTTCCATATCCCTCTCAAAAACTTGCTAAGAGTGGCTAATGAAGTTGCTAAGGGCTCTCATTATGCCTCGATATGCATGACAACAAAATTGGCCTCATGACAACTCAGTGTCACAGCACATGAACACACCATAAATATTTCCAATGCACTGAATCAGAAAAGAAAAAAAAGGATTTTATGAGACGTACATTTACAAAGATAGGATGAAATAATTCTAAAGTAATCCCCACTTAAATTTCAAATATAAGTACAATATTATAAGAAGCCACTGAAAAAATGTAGCTACACCCATGAAGAACATAGGCTCAGACATCTTCAACAGCAAAACAACCTTTATCATCTGCTAATAATCTGACAAGCTCCATAACAAAAGCCAAACCCCTTATTTAGTTATGTGACTAATAAGTTTTAGCTGAACTAAGATAAGCCTGTGAGAAAGAGCTTTAAAAGCCGCTTCAAAGATTTCAGTACATACAACCACCAGTTATTTAGTTAAAATGTAAGAATTCCCTATTATTTCCTTGCCTGCTACTGGGTTATCTGCCTTTTGTTTCTTTGGGGTTTTTGCATTTCTCTCTTTCATTCTAAACAGCCATCTAATATTCGTAGAAGAGTTTGTGGGAAGTGTCCCTGCACCTTTTAAAACCTAAATTCCAGTACTCTCATTTCACGTGAGAATTCGATGTCAAAGGAGCTACAAATATATGTTTTCCATCAATGCTGTAACATTTGTTTTTCCTTCCCAATCAATTGAACTTTGTTAGTGTTATGCCCTGCTTGGTGTTTTGATTCCTGTACTGTATTTTTCACTGAGGATTGTGAACCAGTTATTTCTAAAGAACGAGAAACATTCCCCACTGGGTACCGATAAAATGCAGAGAGACATATTTTAATTGCCTATGAATATTCAAAACCTCATTATTGTTACTAGTTTATAATTATCGTATTCCCCTGACAAAAACATGCAGCACACAATAAAAAAGGCAATCCATTAAAAACATTGACATTCATGTTCAACAGTTTTCCAGGTTTGGTCTTTTTTTTTTTTCTCTTTTTTATTAACTAGTAGGCTCTTTCTCTTCACTATTAAAATTATATCTGGAAGGTACTTCATTCCCAGTTTAGCAGATTATAAAAAGAGTTATAGTAGTGTGTATAGTCATTAACAGTATTGTCTTGCAGAGCATCCCTTACAGATTATGCAATATCATAAAACCACGTGCAACTCTGTGAAAGACTGTAAGGCACAGAGGTTTTCCCCTGATCCATCACTTTAGAATTCATTTTGCCACCAGAGCTCGGATTCTACACATCTAAAGCTGAAATTATATAGTAAGAGAGAAAAAGCAATTTACTAATGAGGCTGTGCTTCAGGTCTCCTTATGCCTCTCAGATGCAGAAGATGTGAGTGTCAAATCCTCTCTAAAGCCTGAGCTTTGACCCAGGATTTAACACACGGACTTTAATTGTTGAAGTTATCAGTGTGTTGGTCACGGCTGGGGTGGCCACCTGTGTCTGAAGCAGTTCATCCCTCCAGCATTACCCAGGGCATGCTGCATTGCCCAGGCAGGAGTGGAGAAAAACTGCTGGGACTGTTTAGTTTGAGGAAGAGGAGGCTGAGGGGAGACCTTATCACTCTCTGCAACTACTTGAAAGGACATTGTAGAGAGGTTGGTGCTGGTCTCTTCTCACAGGTGATTAGCCATAGAATGAGAGGGAATGTCTTCCACCTGCAACAGGGTAGGTTTAGGCTGAATATTAGGAAAGAATTTTTCCCAGAAAGAGTGGTCAGACACTGGAATGGGCTGCCCGGGGAGGGGGTTGAATCCCCATCCCTGAATGTGTTTGAGTAGGGCAGATCATTGGACTCAATAATCCCAAGGGTCTTTTCCATCCTGAATGATTCTATGGTTCTATGAAACAACTGAGCTTCAGTGATAAACATGGAAAATGAGGATCAAGCCCTGTATTTGAGAACTTTGCCCAATATTTTGCGTATTGCACTGCAACTTGTCTGGCCAAGAAGCTCTTACAGTCTATGCTTTCCAAGTTGCATTACTTAGGTCAGCAACTGAAGGTGGAGCTGCTGAAAACATGGAGCAAGACAAATATTTAACAAAATTTGGAAACCTAACATTGCAGGCAATTCCCTGTGGCTGTTTCTAAACCCATGAAAGTTTCAAATACATTACTGCAAGTGAAACAAAGCTTTAAAACTTCAGAAGTTTGCTTTTTAAAGCCATGTGGTCTCCTAGGATAGCAGTCATAAGAAAAAGATACAGGAATTTTTAGCAGTCTGCAGGATGCAATGGGAGCTGCGGGAATGGACCACGTTCCTAAGGTACAGACACAGAGCATTATCACAGTTCAGGGAACTGGGCAGAGATTGCAGTGAAGCCTGGTAACAGTTTTACCCCTGGTTCAGGAATTAGGATTTCTAGAAAAAGCTTTTCTGGGTTTTTATGCCTAGACACATTTTCTAGTTGTCACCTCTAGAGAAGTGTATCTTAGCCCAGTTACCTGAATCATCTGGGCAGATATCTCATCAGAACACTCCTGCAAAGGATGAGCAATGACAGCACCGTGCTATCTCATCATCACATCCATCCTACGCTCTTTTTACACTTTACCTTCACAAAGTCTTATCTATGCTATAAGCCAAGAGTACATTCATTCTTTCTTTTGTGGATGCTGTGGTGTCTGTACAAAGCATCACTTGGCATCACCTAACGAGATAAGGAACATAAAGCATAAAAGGATAAGGCAAAAAATGCAGAACAAACTTAACAAAGCCAAACGAAGAGAGGGATGCACTTCTGTGTGGAGAGGACTAATGGTATTTCATTCTGACACTGAGTTTGGTCATAATAAGGGTTTGAGTGACACTGTGGTTGATATACAACCCATTTGCTTCTAAATTACTCTGTCAGCTGCAGTTATACACAAAGACATTTCTTTCAGCCGATTCTCAAAAGCTATTGCTCCTCCAAAGAAATTAACAGAGAGTATAAACGCATCAGCCACAGCACAAAGAGCAGTCATCAAAGCACCTGCAAGGATGACTGTTTCCCAGCGGTCTCAAATTTGTTGACTGACACTATGCCCAGTACGAAAAAATGTATGTGAGCTAATTATAGCAGGGAAATACTATACAGAAGGGATTCACTGCTGCTTAAAAATATGAAATGGAAACAACAGGTTTGTTGTAGTAGATGTTCAGGACATCCTACAGAGCAGCATGTTCTGGATTTGTATTTCACCATGACTGTTGGTAAATATGGATTTTGTAATGAGTGCAATGATGTTATCATACAGATACCTGTTAATAACAACCACTGAATACCAATATGATTGCACAAAAATAATGCAATACTCTCCATAAAATAGAAAAACGGACTCTGGGAACTCCCTATCAGCCATAAGGGCTGCCAGGTGTTCTGCACTATTTTATTCTCTACTAGCTCCTTGACATCTCTGCAGTCACCACAGTCACTCCTGGAAATGCTACCTTAGATCGTGTCTTCATCTTCCACCTCGGTCTTCCAGGACAGAGATATCACAGCACTTTCAGTGAGAGATGTGGGATGGGAGCAGGCAGAGTTAAAGGAAAACTTGAGCATTTTCAAATAAATTAACTTTTACATGGTGTCTCTATTTTGGAAGAAAGACATCCTCAATTTTGAAGAGTATATTAAAAAAGCTTGTTACCATGAATGCTCCTAGTAAAAACCTGTCTTTTGATATTTTTTTTTTTTCTAAAACTGATATGTTCTTCTGTGTTAGTTTTGTGCTGAGGTAAATCTTGATGTCCACACCTTTTTGACCCACTCACCTTATTCTTTAATAATTATTTGTAGAGATTGTTGTCTTGGACAGAACACTCAGAGAAAAAAGTGTGTTTTGTTTATATTTTCCAGCAGAAAAAGCTGGTTAAAAGGAAAAAAAAAATATGTTGAACAAAAATGTGCTGGATCTTTTTACTTCACATACAAATCAACTCAGATGTCTCAACTGAAAATTTTAAATAGTTAAAAAAACAAACTTTCCATTGAAAATGTTTTGCATTAGCCTTTTAAAAGGTTAACTTGTCAGAAAGAAAGTTTAAGTTCAGTTTTTCAGAGAAGCTGAAGTCAGCATTTTGATTTTCCCTAGGCTAACAATGGTCCAGTAGCCTGAGCAAGGAAGGAACTGAAAGCGTTTTTTGCCTAATGAAAAACAAGGATATATTAATACTTTTCCCTGAGTATTTAATGGAAAAGAAAACCTTGGTTATGGAATGATTGTGTTCATATATGTGTGATACAGAGAGGAGAGAAAATGACTGTTAGAAAAGCTGTCAGACAGAGATGAAATCAGTTTTTATATAGCAACTGTGGAGGGGCAAGAGGCTGACCATTCAGACAGGGAGTTATGGCTCTCAGCTTGGAGACACAGACCGATGTCACTTCTTGTAGCTAGATTTTCAAAAGACCCAAGCATGCTCTGCCTCCTGCATCCTAAAATACAAACACTTCTTTGGATTTTAACCGTGATGAGGATTTAAAAAGAACGAAAACAAAAGCCCACGCGAGAACAACTACCACAACCATCAAAAACCCCAAAATAGAAACAACTGGACTTCGGAAAAAAAACCCTCAAACCACAAAACACCAAAACCATCCAAATCATTAATACATCCATTGTTTAAGCCAAACACATCTGTCTTTTCCCCTAATACCTCCACTTTATGCTGCTACAAAAGTGCATATCTTGGGAGCGAGCTGTTAGGTAATATTAGAAAAGATTTCCGTGGTTTCTGTAAGAGGATGTTCTGAATACGTATGGAACCAGAAACTCTAGGGAGAGGAAGAGTCAAAACAAAGGCAACTCCCAAATGCTGCACTATAACAGCTATTTTCAAAGGCTGCCATTTCCCAAGTCTTCTAATGTGAAATACTTGAAGATTTCACAATAATAAGCAACTCTGATACTGTGCAGCGATTTCCATGAAATGCAGGCTTTAATGGGAACCACCAAATTGCAGCCAGAGCTGTGAACAGTCTTCTCTTCCACCTCATGGTATTTTTGGCTCCCAGGGGTGGACAGATAGGTGTGTGTGCCCTTCAGAGCCATCCTGTACAGGAGAAAGCCATGAATAAGAAAATAGGCGAAACAAGTCATCCCTCAACTGCAGCCTCAGCACAAGGCTGCAGCAGAAGTCACTGTCATAGCTGGGAATTCCCCTACCTCACCCTCTTTCCCCATGTAAAGAACATAGGGGAAAAAACATCACTCTCCGTCTCAAGTAACTGGAAAATGCCTTTTTAGTAAAACTGGAGTTACAACTCCCTCAGCCCAGCTGTGTTGAGGTGGCTGCAACACTATTCCAGCTGGAGAGCTCACCCCTCCTGAGCTGCCTCCAAACACCAGAGGAGCACATCAGGTGCAGGAAGAGAGGGACTCAAGTGGCAGAGGAACGTATAAGGTGGAAGAACCTAGAAGAGCTTTGGTACAAGAGCAGGTAAAAAAGCCCCTCAACTACTGAAGCAGTCCATAAAGCTGTACCATTCTTGAATCCTTCCAGAGCTGCAAAGTCATGGCAATGCAGTAAAATGTATTTTTGTCTGCATTCTCAACCATACAGTCCTGGTACCTCAATGATATACGTACACATGTGTATACGTGTGTGTGTAACATACGTACACAATTCTACCCCCAGACATAGAGCTTGACAGGCATTTTTAAACAAAATTTCTCTCAACCTCAGGGGAAATATTGGTCATGGGTCACTTTTATCTCACAAATATTAATTCTGCAATAACAATGTTATAATCCAGTTTTGGGCCAAGGCTGAAATGCCATTTTTTCCAATTATGTAAGTAATTGCTAGGGACTAAAAAACCAGTGTCTGAAGATGGGGGATTCCAGGTTATTGTCACTAGCTCCCAAACTTATTGCATAAATCATTGTTTCTGTTTGAATGCTTCCAGTATGAAATGTAAAACTGGAATAAGAAACTAGATTACCTCGGTACTGAGCTGTGAGAAAAACTTCGCTTGAACTCCTAGAGAAATCAATGGTTTCCAAAACACACTTTTGTTTCGCTTTCAGGTTTTATTTTTAAATAATGCGATATCTATAAAATGTCCTTATTATTATGTTAGCAAGTTTCTATCACTTCCCTTAAATAAATAAATGTATCATGCTTCTGCAGGATCCCTGCACGCTTGCTTACCCGTAACACATAGTGTAGCAACACAAGGTGCAAAATAATTGCAGCACGATGTACAATATAAGTTAAGGTGCATCAAAGCATATAAGATTAACAGAAAATATTACTGGGGGCAGACCGTGGCAATCACTCAATAAAAGGAGTTAGTTCTGCAACACGAGAAACAGAATAAACTGTGTATATTATTGCACTGCAGAACTTGGAATTTCAAATGCAGAATGTAAGACGGGAGTAATGAGTAGAAATGTTATTTCTATTCCACTGAAAAAGTACTGTTCCAAAATGAAATTAAGCTCACAATTTGGAAATGCTAGACATGGTTAAAGTAAAGTATCTAGGATCCAAATTAGGATGCGTAAGTTCAAGCAGTTTTCCCTGTAGTCCAGGTTTAGACATAAATCAGACTGTGGTCATTATTTCCAGTCCAATAAGGTGGATCAAATCATGCCAGAATAATAAACTGTCTAATGAAAAAGGATGCAGAGTCAGACAATGATCCATATTTAGCACTGATGAACTGGAGGATGAAGTGAAGCATGAATTAACACCTGAGGCATTTTATTTAAAAGAAAATTGAAAATTAGAATCTTTGCATTGTTAAAAACTAATGGCAGAGCAAGTGAAAACAGAAATACAAAGAAGCAGATGTGGCAAGGAACAAGAAAGTCCCTGTGTTTTAGACAGAATAAAAATAGTACTTCATTATGTCGTTTCAGCTGAGTTATACTACAGAAGGGCAGAACAAACCGTTTCATATTTCCTGAAGAATAACAAAGAAGGAAACTCAGAGGGCATTTTCCCCTGGAAAGATTTCTGGGAGGCAGCAGTTGCAGCCGAGGATGAGGCACAGCTGAGCTCCTCTTGTACTCTCAGTAGCATTCAAAGGGAATTCTGAAATTATAAAGGTATGAGAGAGTTTAAAAACCAAGAGGCAGAATGTTTAATAGGTTACTTATCAGCACTTGAAAAGAATTCACTTCTATTTTTAAACATGAATAGGAAAAGATGACAAACTACTTTTAAGAGGCCACACAATCGTATGGGTAGCAGGAACTGGAATACTGAGCTAAGCCCTCTAGAAAACAGTCTGTCAAACAAATTATTGGACATCTGTGTACGTGCTGCACAAATTCTAAGTCTTTTGTAGTCCTTCTTGGCTTTCATTCTCCTAAGATCAGGATGGAGTTTTAGGGTGGCTTTTCTGTTGTGCAGAAATTTCTCTGCAACTTGTTTCTTTAGGACTGAACTGAATCTAAAACCACTGTGAAACAGGATTTCTTTTTGGGGGGGACCATCAGAGACTACTCCAGTCTGACATTTGTGTTTGCAATTTTATTATCTATGTACAAATTTTTGCATCACAGTGGCTTTAAATAAAGGGGTTCCTGCCAATATTAACCCATCAGCCAGCACTGCACCACCTGCCTGCTCTATAAGCCATTTCTGTGATGGTACAAATACAGTGACACTTGTAGTGACAATTACATTCTCTGTTATTTAGCTGCTAAACTTTCTCTTTTATAAGGCAATAAATCTCATTAAATGCTCCTTGAGCAATCAATTGATTCATTAACTGGTAATAAATGCTTTTTAAATGCAAATTAAATACCAATCTAAAACACCTATTTAAAATGCTACTGATATTTAACATGTACCAAAGTACATGATTTGTATTTCTGTGCTATTTGTAAGTCTAGCTCTAAAAGTTTGTCACAGGAACACATGGAGGGGTTATTGTCCACAGTGTCTTCATCATTGGTCTCAGAGATAAATAAACATGGCTGGATAAAGCCCCAACACCCTTCCTAAGTAAATAAAGCAAGAAGGTTCTCTAAGTGAAGCACTCCATAGGTTAAAAATGAGACTATAAGCAAATTTTTGTGTTTTCTGTAAGTTATAATGCGTTCATTCCTGCTTCCATTTATCAGAGTGCCGGTTTTGGGAGATGCTACTGCCCGCCCTGGGGGCAGGGCCTTTTATTTAAAACTTGAATGTCACCAGAAACCTACAAAGCAAGAATACCTGCTGCCCAGCAGACCATGTCTCACCTGCAAATGGTGCAGCAGAGTTCATGGCAGTGGGCTTCATATATAGGATTTGTGGGTTTGGGGGTGGTTTTTTCTCCTTTCTCAACCACAACCCCAGTGAGCACTATGCCAAGGAGAGTTGTGCAGGAAATGTATCATCTGCTTCCCTGAGAAATGATCCTTCCTCACAAGACTTTTTAGAAAAACAGCCTTAACTCATGTGAAAATCTGTCACACGAGAGATTCTGGCCAAAAAGCCACATGCAATAGGGAACGTGGATATAAGTAAAGACTAAGTAGAGTATGTTAATATACTATCTGAATTTAACCTATAAGTGCAAGAAACAGTTACTTGATGCAATTCTTGTCATTGTCAGGATATTAGTCAACTAATACAGTTCGAAACAACTCCCAAAAAGTAAATCCCATTAAGACAAACAAACAAAACAACCAGCAAAACAAAAACAAAACCCCAATCTCTGTATAGTAAGTGAGAAAGAGTAAATGGAAGGTAGATCCTAATTGCAGCCACACAAGATTAGATGTGACAGTTGTCCCTTTCCCTCCAGATCCCAGAGGTGGGATATAAGATCTGGGTTTTGTTAAAACTGATCCCAGCACTGGCACACTATGAAGTCAAGAGTCATATACTGTCTTCATTTTTTGTGATATTACTAACATCCTCTCATCTTATTTTCGCTCTTGCTTAAAGGATAGCCAAAATTTCTAGGCCTTCCTCTAAGAATGGAAATCGATGAAAAGATCAGACCTGGGTGACTTTTGCACATGAATTGCTGTAATTCGCAGCCCATAAGAGCTAACAGAAAACAAGGCCAATGAACCATAAAGGTAAGTACTGCAGCTCAACTGTGTCCCACCACAAAGGATCCACACATTTCCTGGCCTGAGGTAAGCAGTTATCAATTAGTATAACCATTTTAAAAGCGTAGAAAGACTTGAATTGGAACAGATGAAAGGAGTCATATAAGATTTATATGAATAATTTCTTCCCCACTAGTGAGCTCATAAATTTTTTGACAATAATATTTTCATGCTACTTTGCTCCTGCTTAGATTTTCAAATAGTACACACTGAGTAAATTATTTACATTTTTTTTCAGCAGCTAGTAAATAATTTTGTTTTGAATAATTGTTTGCATGAATTGGCTTACTCTGTTTTGAAGGAAGGTTCTCCACTGTCTGTGCCTGAAAAGAACCCCTTCAACCATTCCAGGGGGACTGACCGAGAGAATGACACTGCCCTTATGTAACTAATACAGACAAATAACTGCTTTGAAGGCCTGTGATTTCATAATTTCCTTTAAACAGTTTACTGACTGCTTTGCCCTGACATAGCAAAAAACCCAAGCAAACTGTTAAAGCAGGAAAAAAAAACCCAAAAGGCATGTGGTGTGTCACTCCCTGAACAAAGCATTGGCTTAAGCAGCAGCACTGCTGAATCACTTCCTGACTTTAGAGGCAAAGGCAGACAAGGAATGGGCGAGTGGGAGACTCAAATTTTGCTTTAGTCTCTTGCAAGTAGAAAAATATAACATTTGCAGAAAATCTCTATAGCCCACTGTTTAATATGGACATGTTGTGTCCATGAATATACAGAGAATAATTTATTCAGCTTAAAAAGGAAAAAGAAAAAAGCCCACAAAAGTAGTCACAGAACTTCCTAATAAATTTGTTGTTACTTCCCAGCTCCTCATCAGCAGCAGGTGCAAAGCATTGCTACCTAACACTGATGCAGATAAATGCTGGCAGACTCCCAGTTCATAAATTATCTGATTTAATCTGGACAGTTTTAGCACATCTGGAACATTTAGAATTTACCGTGGAAGTTACACTTTTACACCTAGACCACAGAGTCATAGAATTGTCTAGGTTGGAAGGGACCTGTAAGATCATCTAGTCCCAACCAACAACCTAACTCTGATAAAAAACAACTCATCACTAAACCATGTCACTATGACAACCTGTGTTTTGAATACCCCCATGGATGGTGCCTCAACCACCTCCCTGGGCAGCCCATTCCAATGCTTGATAACCCTTTCAGTATAAAAAAAATTATCCTGATATCTAGTCTGAACCTCCCCTGGTGCAACTTGAAGCTATTTCCTCTAGTCCCATCACCTGTGACCTGGGAGAAGAGACCAAACTCCCCTGGCTGCACCCTCCTTTCAGGGAGCTGTAGAGATTGATGAGGTCTCCCCTCAGCCTCCTTTTCTCCAGGCTGAACACCCCCAGCTCCCTCAGCCTCTCCTCATAAGGCTTACTCTCCAGACCCACAGAAGATGTTAGGGTTTTTATTAGATGCATCTCAATGAGAGTCAAGTACTACAGTACAGTATTTAAAGATGGAATTTGGGGGAAAAAAAAACAACCCACAACACAAAAACCAAATACAAACAAAACAAGCAAACAAAAGGACTACCAATTTAGAACAATATAAATAGAATTTTATATGCACTGTTAGCAGAACATCACTTCTTTGTTTTTATTCTAATGCTTATCAATAAATGCAGTTAGATATTTTAAAACAGGTTTAGAATATGGAGGCTGATATCCCCTGCATATCTATCCTTTACAATAAGGCTAATACCACCGACAGCAGCAGATGGAAGAAGCAGCAGCTCTTTGAACTCGATGCTTTCGTTTGCCTGTTTGTTCTTTCCAACCGCTCTGTATAAACCAGGTGGCATCACACACAGACCTATCCTTCCCCAGTGTGTTATACATAAAGAAAGAAATATCAACCCACAACTACCCATTCCTTAACTGATGGTGACTTCCCACTACATTAAAAATAAATAAATAAATATAGCTGAATCAGTGTCCTCCTGCTGTCGATGGGAGTTGAGTGCTCCAGGGGTTCCATTTCCTTTTTGGCTGCCTTCTTTTATTCCCCAAGGGATATATTAAAACAATACCGAGCTCCTCATAGGAATACAGGAAGATTAACTATGTCAGATGAAAACCCAGCTGACTCTCTAGGTCTACACAGGAAGAAAACTGGGATTGGAAATAGCAAGGGAATAAGAAGAGGGTATAAACATTGGTAGGTTAGAAAGTAGCAGTAATTTCACAAACTTCACAGTTTTCCTAATCTATCACTATTATCTTTAGTGATATTATTTCACTTCTATCAATACTGCAATATCTGACACGGGTAGATACCATGACCTTCAGAGACATTTCTAGCCCATTCTCACCTACTTTTTCCCACCACAGCTCTCTCCATAATTAAGAAAATCTGGGGGATAGTGACTACATTCTGGTCTATTTTCACTACCTATTTTCTAAGCCTTTAAGTGTTAGGGTACAACAAAATTGCAGATAACAATCAGATAAAGCATGGAAACATGACACTGTATTTATTGCTCTAATTATGGAAACATGCAGTCATATTTATTACTCTAATTATATTGTGTTCATGACTTAAGTGGCCATTAGAATTAAACACCTTTTTTCATACGTACGAGAGAAAACTGCTGACATTAACCAAACAACAAGAGGGTGATCTCATAAAAAGGGTTAAATTATCATCCTTAACTTTGAATTAGCTTTGTTCTTCACTATGATTATACTGCTATTAGTGCTTTTGCATGCAGATGGTTTTACATTTACCTATAGCATGAGTGCATATCCTAATTGTTTTGCCATTTCCAGTTTAATATCTACTATATCATTCAGCATATTAGTTTCTTGTATCACCTGTGTTTTCCTCCATTTCAATTGTTTTGCTAACCTCACATGATCACTTTCTAGACTTCAGATCAAAGACACTATATTCCATGCTGGATAAATCTTCTAAATCAAAGTAACCCAAAAAGGAGAACCAGACTCCAAAAGCTGCACATGTTGTTTGTCATGAAGCTTACACTTAGCGGCACATTATAGTTTTTTGGGGCTTTTCTGGAGTAAATTTCTTAGCAAAAGCTAATGAACGTGTTTGCCATTATTCATATAAAACAACCAGCTTTATTTCCTAACGCAAATTAACGTTGATCTCTGCTGAAGGACTAAAGAGGGAGCTATTGACTAAGAATGGCTTGAAAATGTCAGCGAGCATGAAGATATTCTCAGCAACCCTTTTTATCTGTTAACACAGTCTGTGATATTATTGATATGCAATGAAATACTTAATGATCCTGTGGTTCTATTAGATCTAGACTGGTGTTCATTGAGTCAGGTGTTTTACCCTATTTGTAAAGATTGCTGGTAAAGATCACGTTCAAACAGTCAAAATATAATTTGATTGTATGTATGGTTTAAGCTATTCAGTCCCATTCAGTACAGATAATGGTGAATGTAATTTGTGCAAATGTTTAAGTAAAACAAAAGTGCTTCCTGAACTTTAAGGTGTATTTAAAAACACGTACTTTGAGAAGACAATACTCCTCTTAACATTTACTAACCCACAACAAATCCTGAACCAGTTGTTTGTTGCACTTCAGACTTGTACAGGCTTTGATATGCAGCGTGGGAAGATCTGGTTGTTGCTGTTTTAGTGATTCATCAGTATCTGTAGTGTCTGTGAAGTGTTTTCATTATGGCTCATCATCAGGCAAGGGCTAGAGACATAATTTTACATGCTGCAGAGAGGTGAGAGGCAGTAAACAGCAAGCAGCCCTGGAACTGCTGCTGTCACTGCACAGGATTGTGACAGAGACAGTTTTCCCTCTTCCTCTCCTAAATTCCATATTCCAGGAAAAAACAGAACTCATTTCATTTGCCAGTTTAACAGATGATCTTCCTAACAGGATTGCGGCCGTATCTTATCATTGACATCCACAACACCTACCAGACATTTTACTCTTTTAGAAGTTTTTAAACTGCTCACATGAATTCTTTCACCCAAGTTGTGGGGTTTTTTTCTTCCCCCATTTCAGAGATAGGTTGTAAAAGAAGTATAAAAGAGATATGGTTTGCATTAATACCTTCACAGTAGAAAGCAACTATCTTTGGATGGATTAGAGTGTAAGAAATGATTGCACATGCCACTAAATTCACCGATTTTTGAAACATTTTCCCTTAATGTTGATTCCTCCTTCTGAACACCTGAGATTCTGTCCCTTTTCTCTGCTGTAGCCTTCCTTTAGGGATTGAGGCTTGCTGCATGCATGGTCCATAAACAGCATGCTCTCAGGAAACAGGAGAGACTGGAGACAGAGGGTGAGTGGACTAATATTAATTTGCTGTGACAGCAAAGGACAAGGAGCGTGGGACCAAACGAGGAGCATCCTTCACTGCTAAGGGGAATGGCATGGGAAAATGCACTCAGGTAGCACCAGGAGATAAAGCAAGAGCTTTATCTTTGTCAATCTTTAAACAACTAGTTCAGGAAACAGTTGTGCTTTTAATAATTTCCTTTCAGCAGCAGCACTCATTTCAGAGGAGAGTACACAGGAAGGAATGCAGGTGGGACCATATTTTTGCAATGGTCAATGACAAAGCTAAAGCTTTTCTTATTCTATTGAAGTATATGACACCTGAAAACTCTTACAGAGGTTTCCACTCCACCTTTAAAAGATACTTCTCAAAAGCTCTGTGGGATTATGAATTTTAATAAAGACTTTGGAAACCAATTCATTTCTGTTTACAGTGATTCAGCTGAAGTTATTTTGTTCATATCATATTAAATTTGTAAATGCCACATCTACCACAGGAATAGGGAAAAAGATACCATAAAATTCACAGCAAGCTGTATAAACCTTGATTCAACAACCCTTCTCTGCAAAAACACTGTGCTGTTGTTTTGAGATGAAAGGCTCCAAAAGTATTGTTTGACCGCCAGAGGGAGTGCATATTGTTCCACAAACACACTGGCATTGCTGAGAGTGATTTGGGAAAGCTAATTAAATTGAGCAACTAAATACAAAAATAAATA
>VXBJ01003717.1:1902916-1971863 GCA_013400055.1 Nycticryphes semicollaris
ACATTTCAGAGGAAAAAAGGAAAAGGAAAATCAGATAAAACAATTACACTTTCACTTCTGAAACTGTGATTATGAAGTTCCCTACCGATTTACGGGAGTATTTCTTTGTATATAAATTATGTATTTATCTGAAATTTGTTGCAAGTTTACATTGTGGTCTGATCCTATCTGTTGCTTATCATTCCAGGCCTTATCTTTAGCTGTATGTGCTGGTATAAGCATACTGGTTTCAATAGAACTTACATTTTCCTCTTCTAAGCTTCTGGATTTATCCTTGGGGGTCGGTCCCTGACAGCCTTTAATGTAGTTTATTTATGTCAGAGTCCCAGTGGATTCAAAGGCATACTCTTTGAACACAGAGTTCATGTATTTCACATGACTGAAGACCAAACGTTGGAGGCTGGAAGCAGGGGACAAGAAAAAGCAGAGAGCTGTGTGGGGAACATTGGGTGGGAGTTAATTCCTACTTCTCTCGCAGCAATAGCAAAACCTGGTTTGTTCCAATGGGGACAGAAATGGTGTGTTACGATATCTTTAAGAGAAAGGACACAGAAGAATATAGGAACAGAGTTCTGCTAGAACATTATGCCTTAAAGAGTAAGTAACCCAGATGATCCAAACTAAAAACCAATTAAAATCTTTATACCACAGTACACTATCATGTATTATGTATACGCTGTATATTTAACTGAGAAGCTATTTCAGAAATGGTTTTAAAAGTTTAAGACATATCGCCAGTATGAACAACTCAGTACACACAGCTTTATGGGTGTATTAATAAAAGATAACTCCTTTATACACAGCAAGATCAAGCCATCTGAAAATTTATATTAAAGAAACCAGAATTAAGACATGGGAATTTCCTGGGGTATCTCAAGGGGAGAAGTTTTCTGGTTTAATATCTCTTTCTACATCTTTTTTTTTTTTTATTTTTTTTAAAGTTCCATGCATGTTTTTGAGCTCCTTCACCAAGTGTTAATGATATTTAGGATACTAAATAAATATTCACTAACTCTTAAACCACCGATAAGAAAATCATTTCATCTTCTAACACTTCACTTTTTGTAGTTGTAATTCAGTATTAGAGTGGAAAATAAATGGAAAATAAAGAAATAACTCATTTGTTATACTGAGAAGGTAGATGCATTTCTACAGTCACGAGGAAGAACAGAAGGAGTACTATGATTCTAGATGGAACTTAAGATGTTATCTACAACTTCTCTATTCCCCAAAAAAATTATCTTAGGCAAAGATGATTAACAATATTTTTTTCTTTGATAAAATAGTAAAATGGTATCTTTTAAAGTATAGGTCCACATGACAGTTTCTTTTAAATCCAGTTATTAAATTTTGCAATGATTATCTATTTCCAAAATCACTTTCATCTAGAATCAAAAAAAAATTGTAATAAAATTATGAATGTTCATTAATTCTGTTTTACCTGTTTTGTGGCATGCGCCTGTGGAAATGTTTTCCTTTTAGATTAAGGTTTTTGGTCTGGAAGTTTCCTTTTTGCTTTTAGATTGTAATCATTTTACAGACCACCTCTGATATCTGGTCAACTCTCAGCTCTGCAAATACTGACACAGACTGTATTTTCTCAAGAGAAATGGTGGTGGAGAGCATCAAATCCTTATGAAGCCATAAAGCTATTTTCAAGCCTTCACAAGAAAATGTTTCTATGTCCTGAGTTTAATCTGTTCCACCGTTCAGGCAAATGTGTTTTTAAAAAAATCTATAGTACAATTCCTATCCTTGCTCTTGTCTCCACAGCACTGCTCACAGAGTCAGTGTGGTACAGAGCAGACTGTGGTCTTGGTGACTGCCTCTCACAGACCCAGAGGCTTCCCTTGCATTTTTCAGTTCTCCCTACCAGCCACAGAACTCATGAAATGTTAGACCTGGAATATAACCCACAATCACAACACTGTCAGTGCTCAGAGCCGAGGGGGGGGGGAAGGGGTTGTACAATTTCAGATTTCCTAGTTGACAATGAAAGAAGGAAATACTGTAAGCTTTGAAACATAATATTTTCTAGCTGGCTGAAGCTCTTGAGCTATTTGATCATAGAACACCAGGTTGGAAGGGACCTCAAGGATCCTCTGGTCTGAACTATCTCAGCCAAAGCACAGTCTAGACAAGATGGTCCACCACCCTGTCCAGCTGAATCTTAAAAGTGTCCATCTAGTGGGGAATCCATCACTTCTCCAGAGAGGTTATTCCAATGGCTGATTGTTCTCACTGTGAAAAAATTTGACATTCTTTTAAAGGTGGATGAGACAATAAGTTAATTGTCAGTATTCTGAGTGAACATCCAAACTCAGAGAATACATCCATAATACATATTACTTATCCCCGGATACTTGTATATCCTGTGATATCATTACATGCCTGTATTAAACATTGGTGAGCACTTGTCAATTTACTGAAAATATAGATTCCCTTAAACCCAAAGTCTACGCTCTTAGTAGAAATAATTAAGAACAGGTTTTGGTAAGGAAATTATAACAAATTATTAGTTTCAGCCCTAAATGGTTTATGGCTTTTTAGTAGTAGCCTTTCTTTCAAATCTTAGTCAAGATAGGTTTGATTAAACTATCAAAATATATTAGGAAAGAATTTGCATAGGAATAGGTCAAAATAATGCCTCATTGTTTGGAGCTTGAACCATAATTGTGACTATGGGATGGTAACATGCTGCTACTGTATTTCATGACACAGATGCTGACCACATCAAAAAAATATGTAAAAAAAAATAAAAAAATCAATGTGAGCGATGACTCATTTCTGAATTGCCAGTTTGATTCAGAAATCACTGATTAGTTCTTCTACAACAAGGTATTATGAACTATTAGTAAGACAAGGTTTCTGACAGGTTTACCAGGCTTCCAGAAAGCTTGTATCACATGGTACTACTGCTCTGTAAAAGGCAGTGATCTCTTTTTTTCATTTTCCCCTAGTATTCCAAGAATATTTGAGTTATGCCTCCTTCTGCACTCATTATGCCCCTTTCCATTGCTGATGTATTATGAAGACATTAAAGCCAGCTCTAAGGAGTAGGAGGGAGGCCAGGTGATACAACACCCAGCATTTGTATCAGACTGATCTCAGGGGGTCAGCCTTAAGGCTCAAGCGTTGTTCACTCCTCCAGACCACCAACACACAGCTGTGTGTGCAGAAGAGATTTTGGTGAATGAACAAATAGCGCTTTTAATCATACAGTCACACAGGAAGCACATCAAGACAGTGCTTTTTATGATGTTCGAATGAGATGGAATTTAAAGTGGAACAGTGAGTAGATGTGAAAACACTCCTGCCAGGAGCATTTCAGTAAACTGTAGCTAATTACGGATTACAATAGATGGATATATGTGAATGAGGTGCTAAACTGAATGTTGCCTTGGTGGTTTCAAGTGAAAGCTCCATCACTCCTCTGATACTGAGTAACCTGAAGAGTAGAAATACAAATCAGGAAGACGTGAAGTGAAGGTGATGCATCCTGCACGGACCACACTTCAGTCGGTTGGCATCCACTGGACCTTCCCACATGAAGAAGGGGGAAGAAGAAACACTACAGAACGATCTCTTGATCCTCCGGTGACTGCACAGCCCGTGAATAAACAGAAGCAAGAAAACTGCCCGTCTGTAACCACACTTAGCTATCAACGTTGGTACATTCTAGGAAGAAACAATCCTCTTGGCTTCAGGACAAATCTTTCCTCAACTACAATGATAAGAAGATGTAACATAAGTATTTAAGTTATAAAATAATTTTCATTTTATGAAATATTATTAATATTTCATTTAAGGAGTTAATATATGTAGGAATTAATGCAGTGAACTTCCCACGTGATAAAACTGCCATAAGATTTGACCATGGTCAGGCAGAGAACTACAAGTCTCTTGCAGAAAGAAGGACATACAATACAACCTTGGCTTTGTATCCAAGAAAGCTTTGTGTCCTAAGGGAGTTCTTGTCACAGAGATGATGAGCTGTCGCTGTATCTGAGGAGACCCAGACAATTCTTGGAACAAGCTGGTTTGTCACCCTGCATATACTGAAATACTTGGTGCTGTTTTCAACACCAAAAGAAGCACATATGGGCACGAACACAAGTTCTTATGAGACTACTGAATGAGGAACTGTCTCAAAGGTGTCACAGGAGTGACATGAGAGCCCATGAGAGCCTCTGGGCTCTACATTAACATCAGCTAGAATATCATTCCGCACTTCTATTTTCTATATCTCGCTCCCAAAAGCTTGCATGGAAACACAGAGCCTCTGTACAGTCACATGTATTCTGTCATGGGAGAGCTTTCTGAAATTTTAATTCTCTGAGATGAAAACTGGCAAAAAATAACTGATGAATTGCCTGTTTCCCAAATACAGAGATTGCTGAAATGTCTTATCTTGCAATAAGAATGGAGACATCTGGTCATCAGATGTTCGTATTTAAATTTTTGCTGATAAATAACGCGTTGAGTGAGTGGCTGTTACCAGCTGTTATTTTTTTTAGCATTGTTGGACAAATTTTCTGTAAACAGGTGATAGAATATAATCTCAAGACTAAAAACAGCAATTTCTTTTTTTCCAGAGCACTTCCGGTGCATATCCAGCTAAATAAAACTGCATATTTATAGGTTGAAATTTCTAGGTAGAGTTTCACCCAAGGATCAGGGAAAAAAATGCAGAGGAATAACTGCTTTGTTTTGGATATAGTGAGTCATTTCAACTTTTTTTTTTTTTTTTGAAGAGTTATTAAATTTGACAATTTCATATGTGAAACCAAAAATAAACACATAGGACTACGTTTTTGTTCCATCCAGTATGAAATTTTCTTATATAAATTTCTGATACTCTTAGGAGAAGGAACAAAGCTGATAGGCATTTTGGAGAGAGAAGGGAGGCCAAAATTGCTCAATGAACCATTTAGTGCAGGATAATATTCAAGCACCCTTTGGATTTGGATACATCACAACATCAATAAATAGATTGTGCCTGCTCCCCACAGGAGGAACCATTTGGCTAAAAACACAGTCACACAGCCATCAAGATCCTCAATTACTATTTTCTAGAACTTTATTATGGTTGACTAGATTTGGCAAAAAGTTTTCAATCAAGCACAGAAGGACTGTGAAGAAAATCATCTCGGGAGACTCCTATATGCCAAGTTCCAACCCAGAGCAGATTTTTATAGCTAAGTAGATCTAACTTTCAAATCAATCTATTAAAGACAAAATTTATATTGGAAACAGCGACAAGCTCATCAACTATAACTGAGCTAGTGGTCACAGCTGTCATAAGGTGATGACGTTAATTTAGAAAGAGGATATTGCCTCAAATCTAAAGTGTGATGAATGGTGTCTCTGTAATGCACCATCTCCTTACGATGCCAGTACCGGGTATATATACAG
This sequence comes from Nycticryphes semicollaris, assembly GCA_013400055.1. Taxonomy (NCBI): domain Eukaryota; kingdom Metazoa; phylum Chordata; class Aves; order Charadriiformes; family Rostratulidae; genus Nycticryphes; species Nycticryphes semicollaris. The sequence continues at coordinate 1,908,332 of VXBJ01003717.1, forward strand.
CTGCTGGTAAATGCATTTCTAGTGGGGCTTTTTTGCTATAAGATACAATTTCAACTAATCAAATGTAATAAAATGATGATAGTGCTATTCCACTATGCAGCATGACAGCTGCAGTTAATGCTCACATATTAAATACTGTATCTGAGTGCTTCAGACCCCAACTACTTTAATATCCATTAGCCAGAAACCTGGCATTCAGACCCTGCTCCCTCTTCTCCACACTCCTGTACAGTGAGCATGCAGCCTATCTCGTCTCTTCTTTTCCATCCATACCCACCTTTTATTTCCTCTGTACCAATATTACAACAATTTTTCTGAGTATTCAGGTGACTGAATAGATCTCAGGCTGGAATTAGGAATCTATTTAAAATTCAAGAATCTTTCGACACCCAAACTTCAATCTGACATTGCCCTTATATCTAAGAGACAGAAACCTCCAGTGAAAAATAAATATATTACTTTGCTTGTTCCCAGGCACCTCAAAGTCAATAACTTCTTAAAATCAGAGAGATATCTATGGTTTTATTTGTAGTTGTGTGCAAAACAGCTCAAATACTAACACAATTTAAAGGGCATTTTGTACCCTGACATTAGATGAAAGTAAAGCTCGGGATGTTCTTGCGCAGAGCTATTAAAGAGGAAACTATTCGACACTAAGTATTCTGTCTAAATGGAAATATTTACTAGGCCAAACGTGTAATTATCCTAGAGAAATACCAGGCTAGAGACCTGATAAAGTACAAGTCCTGCATTTCATTCCCACCCCACTTAGCTCCTCTGCTGATTTCGGAAAATCATTCCTTTAGCCTTATAATTCTTTCCATCTAAGTCTAGGTCCATGGAAGCCTGCGGGCTGCTGTCATCAGCAGAGAATACGGAACTAAACTCTTGCCTCAGTTGATGATTTTTTTAACTCCACAATTTGGATGTAGATATTGAAATTATTCTTTTGATATAACTGGCCCTTGGCAGAAAAAGCACGTGCAAGACTATGAAGGTCCATGTGTCCCTCTGGCCAGGATTGAAAACCAGTCTAAATTTATCTAGAAAATAGCCTTGTTTTTATCTATCCTCATTGAGGTTAGTTTGAAAAGTTCTCACTCAACCATTTATAAAGCTTTTTTTTTTTTTGTTAATATTAATATGCATATATTTCCTTTCATCCATTTAAAAATGTGATAAGCTATGCTTCTCACTGATGAAGAAACACACACTGGTTTGAAACACCGATCATTTGAAATTCATAAATCACTCTTAGCATAACGCCTTCTCCCCTCTGCTGTCAGTCAGAAAGCAGAAGCCAGGCAGCACTGCACTCAGTGGCACTTTTTGCTCATTCATGTATTGTTCCACATGAGTTTTGAGAACTGACTTTTGATAAGTCAAAACAGCTTCTCTCAATAAGATCTACCAGAATGTTAAACGTGCAGATCAGTGTTTCCATTTAGTACAACCGTTATTTCCTTATTTAATAATTGGCAATTTGAATACTATCATGCTCTCAAAGTATGTAGTAATCTGTCTAGTTCTATTGCATTTATTTAAAAGAATGATGTTTCTTCATGTTTATGTTCACACATAAAGGGGAATGGAAACGTGCATTTCTCTATCACCAAAACAGTAATACCAGTGGGATTCATTTAACTTTGAGTATACTATTAATTTTGAGACTCCAGCCCCCAGGGTACGTATATCTTATATGGTCTATATACCCCATTACAAAGGATGCTACCAGGACCCACATCACATTTCCAGTCCAGGTTCTCTGCCTAGACCAGGCAGACAAAAAATGGCTCCAGTACATCGCCTCCTCCTTTCCCTTCATACAGCTTTGTTGTTGTGTTTTCCATGGCGTAAATCCTGACAACACACCCACAGAACAGCCATTATCTAATTCTGTATAAAGACAAATCTGATCAGAAAAATCTTAAAGTAAGCCACATGTCCCTAACCTGTGCTATTGGCTGCATGATCTCTTGGTGCATATGCCAGACAAAGAAACATTCTCCAAGATCCTGAGATTTGCTCTAGTTCAGATAATATGAAATGTGTTCTGCCTTTACTGACCTTCTACTTCAAAAAAGCAGTACACTCACTTGCAGAGAACACAATTAAAGCCAACTAATGTTCTCGGTTCACTTTCAATATGCCAAGTAGCATACACTGCTGTTACGGAGAGACCTTGCTGTTCATAACCTCTGTCACAGAACTAATCATTTCAGCTGCAGACAAAGCCATGGCTTAGTTGGAAGCAAAAAAAATGCCCAGAAAACAGTTTTCATGTAAAACAGATATAAAACAAAACAACTGCAAGCTGATCCAGACAAAATCCTCCAGAGTTCTTTGTGCATGCTCCAGCTTTTAACCACCTTCAACATGTACTTTGATAGAAATGCTTTCAGGCCCATTTCTAAAGCTGATCAGCTTTAGAATCATGACAGCAATCAAAACTAAATTGCAATAATCTGTCATTTGCAGATTGAACAACAAAATATGACGTATTGGTGGGGAACTGGCTGACAGGCCGCACACAGAGTGGGTGGGAAATAGCTCTTTTTCAGCCTGTCACAAGTGAAGTTCCCCAGGGATTGATACTGGGCCCAATGCTCTCCAATATCTTCATAAGGGATCTGGATGGTGGGATCAAGCGTACCCAGATGAAGTTTGATGGTGATACCAAACTGAGTGGGAAAGTAGACATTTGGGAAGGGAGAGCCACCCTGCAGGAAGACCTGGATGGGCTGCAAGATTGGGCCAGATTAGGCTTGTGAGATTGAAACTCATGAGGTTCAATAAGGACAAGTTTCTAGTTATTAAGAAAACGCAATTAAATTCCACTTGCTCCTTTTTCTGCCCCCTTCGCCTCCTCAACAAGGATACCAGAGAGAATAATAGTTTATTTGAAAAACAGATGTATCCTTCTTAGACAAATGCTTATATGGTATTTTAAGGACAACATGGGTGAGGTAACTGATACACCACCTCCAGACACACAGCACCTGCATGCACTAATTTCTCACTTATCGCTAAAGGTTATGAAGTCTGTTGGATCCAGTAAAACCCATGAGATATGGCAGAGCTGCAAAGTAGAAAGGGAATCCAACCCCACAGTCTAAAAGTCTCCTGGAGAGCCACAGAGCCCTTCAGGATCAATTTTTATTAAAACAATAAATGTACCATGCACTTGACTCAACAAACTTTTATAAACAGCTATTGCATAACTGAGGAAACACATGGAATTGCAAAAATTTCAGCATTACATGTAATATTACTTTAAAAAATGTTAAAAGTTGAGAATTCTCTTAAGAATGTTAGGGTAGATTTTGAATATTGACAAAAGTACACACCAAACCCAACCATCTGAGTTCAAATGGCCAAAACCTAAAAAGAATGACCACCTACAACAAGGAGGGGACAAACCTACTGGTTTGGTTAACTTGTACAAATTTAACATACAGCAAAGAAAAAGGTGCTAATAGGCCTTGAAAAAAATAAATGCTACAATTAATATGCTTCCATATCTGAAGGTATCCAACAGGGTATAACAGTGGGACTCTAAAGTAAGGATCAGCACTATGAAGACACAAAATGAATGTATCACATCATCCTAATAGCAACAGATTCAATAAAAGCCAGCGAATATAGGTTGACAAGATCAATTTAATTCAGTGTAAGTTAAAGTTTAAATGTGATTCAGGCTCTATATATTTTGCATGATACCTACAGAACTAGAATAAAGAAAAATATTCAGCCAGATAAGTTGAAAAAAAAAAAATCGATGAAGTAAAAATACAAAAACATACCACCACTCAAACCAGCATACATACAGCTGAGACACTACTTCTCTTACCTCTATATATTCTGGCCAGCCCATTAAATGCCCTTAAGTGATTCCCACGCTGCTACTTTGGCAGGACTTCAACAACAACAGTAGCCCTGACCGTAACCCTTTCTGGACACAGAAGCCATAAAATGGGTATAGATATGCCAAGACAACTTTTATAAGGCACACATACCCTCTTGGGTAATGAGCTCTTGAAAAATGCTCATCACATTTATTACTAGAAAAGTTCCTGCTGTTCTACAACCAAGAGGTTCTCATCAGATCTTTATCTGCCTTTATTTCAGGGCTCCAAGGGCATTAATAGGGCTTAATAGCCTTGACCATCCTCACCTGGGACCTCAACCATCCCATTTGAGCTCAGTTCTGGGTTCTCAGTCTTGGCCTGAGCTATACCATAGGAGCACCCACCTGCAGCTCTATCGGAGCTGTATCTATCCCTGGCCATGGGTCTCTTTCCAAATCCCAACCCAGGGGTCTGATATCCTACCTTGACCTTCCCTTTGTCACTATGGACCTTCCTGGTGTTCACTGGACTATGTCTGAACCTGATTATACTCCCTGAACCTGACCCTGACTCTAATCCTGTCTGGTCTGTCTCATCACTATGGACCCATTTAGAATCAGGACTTTTGATTGCCCCCCACCACTGCCCCTAGTGTGCCATGGGGCTAGGCCCTGCCATGGAGCCACCTGGGCTCAGCCTGTAGCTCTGTATTAGCCAGCCCTCCCTGCTCCCTGACACTTCAACTATGCATTTGCATTTGCTTTTAAGCTACCAGAAACAAGAACAAACACAAACCTTGGAAGAGCTGAAGAAAAAAATACATGTCTAGATACACATCTCCTTTTCACCCCCTCCACCTGCTTTGGCAGTGTAATATATGGCTCTCACTGACTTCTCTGCTGTATCACGACGTACAAGTAAATGAATTCTCTGCTAGTCTTATGTCAATGTTTCCTAATGAGAGCTTTGTTTGAGTTTCTCTTTTCAAGTATGTGCAGAATAATGGATAGACCACAGTGAAATATGTCCCTTGTGCTCTTTGATGGAAATCATAAACTCTGACTGCAATGATTTACAACACTTCCAAAATGCAAAGTGGAATTCGTTCTGTGCAAGAGACTTATGCAGCTCTCATTTGTTTTTTCCTTTAAAATGCAATATATAGATTCACACACATTTTATATAAATGAAATACATACATATAAGCATTTCACCTGGCCATTAAGTTATGCAAAAGACAATGTTAATAATTTATCTATGGCATTCATATTAGCTTAACAAAAGTTCTATCACCTTAAGTAGGAGAATTTATAATTGTGGATCCGAGGAACACTGGTTTAAGTCTTTAAAAGGATTTATTTATTATAACATAATGAAAGTCTGTTCATCTAAACTAATCATAGACAGAAGCTAAGCTTCATAAATAATGTTTATATTTTTTGACAAACATCTAATAAACATAAATTAGTTTTTCCAAGTTACTGAGAAGGATCATGATTTGCTGTTGGGTAGTCACAGAAAACTACTGTAGGAAGACTCACATTATTCCAACTGGACACTCAAGACCAAAAGACAGTCAAGAGAATCATTTGCAACAGAAAGCCTAGAAGTTTTTCAATATTGTCAGCCTACCCAAATTTCCCAAGTTCCCATAATAAAAATTAGTAGCCAGTAGACCTTGTTATGCAATTTATCTTGCAAAATAACTAGGACAGGTACATGCATCAGGTGTCTGTAAAAGTACACCATTAAATATCAAGCCTATATAATGTGTTCTTCCATTTACCTTTGCATATTCATCTTGCTCTACCAAGCACACTCTGTGGAATTTAGAGGCAGATGAGGGCACTTCTCATCTCTAAATATTTTTTACTCTAATTTCACACAAGGTTTAAAACAAAGGGAACTGAAGAATTAAAAGAGGCAGGCAGAGAAGGCAAATGCATAGAGGAAAATGAAGGGGGAAGAAATAAGCTACATGAAACATTTGAATACACTTCATTCATCTCTCAGGAAATCAAGAGTAGTTTTCTGGTTTCAGTAGACTTTGAGCAGGTTCTTACCAAAAACTAGTGTGCAGGGTTCATCAGAACAGAGCCTTTTGTTGACATTTTAATAGCTAAGACAGAAATTATTTGCAAGTATTGTATGCATTCCACAGGATCTGAATGAGAAACACCTTTATTGAATACATACAACATTAACAAATTGGTTTTCAGGCTTAAAAGATACTCAGGCAATAGTAAAGTCCAAGTGCACTACCAAGTGGGCATGATTGCAATGTCATACTTGACTTCTAAATACACCATTTACATCCTGGAGATGGCTGAGCATCTCCCCGACAATGGGAAGCAGTGAATGAATTCCTTGTTTTGCTTTGCTTGCGTGCGTGGCTATTGCTTTACTTATTAAACTGTCTTTATCTACCCACAAATTTTTTCTCACTTTGATTCTTCTGGTTCTCTCCCCCAGCCAAAACGGGGGAGTGGCTGCATGGTTCTAGCTGCCAGATGGGGTTAAAACATGACAGTAACTGCAGTGACTTCAAATTGTATGCCATACCCATACCTGGGTCTGTCTGTATAAACACATAACTATGCAAGAAAAACATGATTTGGAAGTAATAGGTATTAAATAAAGCAAATGAGATAAAATTCTATTCCTAACTACTTCACTCTCAGTTTGTTACTGCATTTGATGAAGTGTCTCCTTATTTATTTACCTGAAACTCTAATAATAAGGGTATGAGACATTCAGTATCTTAAATCTGTTACAGTGCTATACATGTACATGCAGAGAAGATGAATCGTACTTAATTGAAACCCTTTTTTAACTATTAAAGTGAAAGAAAAGTCTGAATAGTTAAATTTTATTCTAAACATTCTTGGAAACCTACATCAAAAGTATGCCCAATGTCATTAGAAGGATGGAAAACATCAAGAGACACATTTATATTCAAATAGAAAAATATAACTTCAAAAGCATGCTTCCTCTACAAAGATGTCTATTAAACGTAGAAAAGAAAGCTCAATGGGTTTTCCTTTACTCCAGAACAATCTTTCTCCCTATCCAAACACTTCTGAAGAAATCTTCCAGACAGTTCATCACATCCCCTTACTAGTTACACTCTATTCTGCTCCTGCCATTATGCACATCTAAACACAATGCTTTCCTGAAAGCTATGGATGTCAACAACTGCAGAGAAACACCCTTTTTTTTTTGCTTCCTATCTGAAAATTTATATCCTCTTTCAGTGTTTATGACTCCCAATGTTTGTCAACTTTTTTTTTAATTCTTGACGATGTGTCATGCAGTACTTGGTCTTCATGCACGGATCACCCAGTGACCTGCTTGTGCTGTGGGAATTTATATTGGTCATGCAAATAAGGATTAAGGTGTAGAAAATATACATTTCTGCTTTAAATTCAGCAAGTCAGTTGTCAGGATCAGCGGTTCTCTACTTGCCTGTTTTACGTTTTATTTCTTTTATTAATAAAAGAAATATTTTCTGTGTTCATGGTAATTTACACACATCTCCCTAAAAGTGACATGCTAGGACTTTTAAAATATGAAACACTGCAAATATTCAGAACAGATTTTGTCTTATGTATGGTATTTTTGACTGCTTAACAGCAGAATGTGATATGAATTGACTTATGACGCAGATACAATTCCCTTATTTGTATTTCTTCTTGGCTTTCTCCAAAAGAAACAAATCATTTATGAGTATTAACAACGGGTGGATAATACAGTCAATCTGATTGAGCCTTCAGGCTTCTTCAAACTGTTTAGTTTTACAGTTGGAATTCAGACAGCTGCTTGTGTTGTTCTGTTGAAACCATAGGAGCTGGGAAAAAAAGAGAGACCCAACACTGAAAATGAGATCCCATTTTGGTTATCATTTCACTAGATTAATGTTGCCTGTGGCATTTCTGTCTCTTCTACACTTTATAGATTTATGAAATCTTGTTTCTTATGGCAACCACAGCTGATGACTGTCGAATCATTATTCACACTTCAGTGGAATCCGATGGGGGTTTTTAGCTTATTTTTAAATGGACTGTAATTTACTTGATTTTATGTAGAACAATGGTTCAGACAGCATGGGGTAAATTTTCAAGGTGGTGAGTAGGAGGTGCAGTGCAAGCACAAATCCTGTTATTTGTTAATAGGATTTGTCTGCATCCCTCTGTTTATTGCTTTGAAAATACAGCGCTGTATCTCATTTATGGAGCAATCCTGTTGGCAATATCATCAACTCCAAAGAGGCCTGCCCATGTCTATGGCTCCACTTAGAGCCCCATGATGTAAAAAGCTCCTGGGCAGGACGTGACCTTGGGATTAAATTTCCAAGCAACTAACAGATTCCCCAATTCCCTCTGCATTCCATTGACACTACTCTTATTGTTCTTTATCAGTGAATTTATCAGCATTAGTGGCAAAGACATGGCTAAAAAGCCTCCCTCTAGAGAACAGTTTTATCATTCTAACCATGTTCTTACTAGTTTGGGTATGTGAGAAAAAATGTTAAATACAAGTGTGTTTTCCACAATATACCACCTAAATAAGTGCCAAAGAGAACATCTCAAAACTCACATATAAAACTTAAACAAAATGAGCTTTCCTCCCACTAACTGCACTTCTACTAACTACTACAGCTCACTAAATCCTCTTTTTTCACCATTTTCATCCCCATCAGCAGGTCTCATAGACCTTGGGGTGGAAGGAAATACTTCTGTTTTCCTGCTCCTGTGGACAGGACCACTCCCCTCAAAGGCAGACAGATGAGGGTTTAGCTGCTTTCTTGCATTCATAGCTCTTTAAGAAAGCAATTATCAAGACTTTTTATGGAGGAGGAAAAAAGTTGACAAATGTGATATTCATATGGGCAGAGAAAATGGGCTGCAGAGGAGACAAATACAAAAAGAAAACTTAAAAAGCAGCTTAAAAAAAACCCACTCTTAAAACTAACCTTTGAAAGTTTCATGGTGTGTTGCTAATTGCACAAGCAACATCATTGTTAACTACTTGTGGGTGAGATTTAATTAATACATTACAAATAAAAAAAATTTCCCAGCAATAATCTGGAAAAATGACTGGGATTTGGTACCTGGAAACGATTTTCTTTTTATTATTGATTAATTTTTGAGCCTCTTAGCAATGGAAAAGTAAGGAAAATGAGAGGAGACTTTTGATGTTTTCTGATTTAATCTTTACTCAACAGCCTGGCTAAACTCACTTTGCTGCAGCAGCAATGAAAAGCAGTGTTGCAAAGAGGAATATAGCATACCCTGAGATTCGAGAGTGCCACAAAACTACCAATTTCCATCCAATAATTTTGGATCTATTTCTGTGAAAGTGTTCATACAGCTACAAAGCAGAGTTTTACCCTGGAGGGCTGTGTGTCTTAATGTTAAGGACTTGACATCTTCTCTACATATAGCAATTACTTTTCTTTTTTTTTCCTGTCTTTCAACAATATGATACGATTTGTAATAACAGCACCACTGTCCTTAAATCAAGACAGTAGTGAGGTTCTGTAAATCAGATACCAGTGCTGGGGTGTGAGTGGGAATCACACAGCGATACATATTTTTGGCTAGCTCGGAATTATTCAGATTCAGAGTAAAGGATCTTTCTTCTGCCTTTTCTATCTTTCCATATAATTAAATATTATAAAGCAAGAGCAAGTCCTTTTGTCCTCAAAAGTCATAGAAAAGGGTAACTATATATTAGATAAAGATTCACAGATTTTTTTTTTCTGGTATTTTTCTACTGTCCAGTATGGAATTGTTCTTTTTTATAATTAAAAAAAATAAAAAATCTTTTCAGTGTTTAGTTCTGAGTCTGGAAGTTCTCATTTTGCTGAATTTTTGAAAATGGAAATTAGGTCAGACCTTGGTGCTTTACTGCCAAAAAATAAAAAATCATATTTAAATCAAGTTAATGACTCACTCTTCCCATTTTGTGCATTTTCTTCCATTACTCTTGGTCCATTGGTTCATCCATTTTTAAAAGGTTTAATTTTCTGTTGGATCATTGACTGAATTTGTAACAGGTTCTCTTTCCATTGTGAGCTTATGAGGCAAATAGCATTATGTTTGCAAGCACAGATGACTAAAGGCAAGAGCTTTTTTTTTAATAGAAGAAGTGCTAGTAAATCATTTTAACATACAAGTATAATGAAATAATTACTATTTTGTATGTTTAAGTTATATCAAAATTTTTCATAACATTTCACCTCCCTCCTGATACGTACAGTCCCTGGGCTACCACAGTATTTCCAACGGAGCTGGGTGTACAGAAAGTCAGGCTAATTCCACATGTAAAGTGCTGGAAGTGTTTCTTGTAGTTATTTATAAACCCTGCCACGTGTTTCTATTTACTGACTAACTTAAGATGGCTACCACGGGGTGAGCTGGGCCTTCGAAGGAAATCGGTGCTAATTTCTCCTTCCAATTCTTCGTTGTCACAGACCTTCCCTCTACTTCATACCAAGTTGAATAATGTATTTCAGAGATGATGTTATAGCTAAGCTTTTTTGGTGTTAAACACAGACTAAAAACTTTAAATATTCTGAGAGACAAGGTCTGTTTTTCAAGGCCACCAAAATAAGAGACCATCACTTCCCTCGGCAGCCTGTCCCAATGTTTCATAACCCTTTATGGCAAAGAATTTTTTCCTAAACCTCTCCTGGCACAACTTGAGGCCATTTCATCTTGTCCTATCGCCTGTCCCTTGGGAGAAGACACTGATCCCTACTGGCTACACCCTCCTTTAAGGTAGTTGTGAAGAGTGATAAGGTCTCCCCTCAGCCTCCTTTCTCCAGGATAAACAGCCCAAACTCCCTCAGCTGCTTCTCATGAGATTTGTGCTCCAGAGCCCTCACCAGCTCCATTGCCCTTCTCTGGATATGCTCCAGAATCTCATGTTTATGTTTATAGCATTATGATAACTGTAAGCCTAAACTCAAACCGTACCAAGAGGCAACTTTATCACTATTTATGTAATCCAGGGTAACTAACACAACATCTGTGGGTTTTATATACATTAAAATATCCAGACCGTTTAGTCAGCTCACAGGCTATTCTTGACCAAGGTAACTCTGAAATGAAGGAATACAGACAACATGTGATCTGCAATATCTCAGATCATAATTTAATGCAAGAATATAGACAGAAAATGATTCATAAGATAGCTCTTCATTCTACAATTACCAGAGATAAGATCTTGGTAATAACAGCTTTCACCACAAAACTGAGCATGTGTCAGACACTGTGCATTGAGCTTTAAGAAGAACGAGGTAAATGACATATGGATGCTTAATAACATCTCAGAGAAGTCACATTCACAGTCACAGTCAGCAGATTAACACTTTCACAAGAAGCTGTTCCCTGTGGGATCACCTCTTCCTGACGACTGAGAAAACACTTCAAGCTGTGACAAGGAGGAGGAAAAATGAAGAATAGAAAAGTTTGTGTCCCAGAGCTATTAATATCAAAGTCCATTGGACTTTATCTGTCAGTAGTATTTGTTTTAGGCATGGAAAACTTGCAACCCCACACCTGAAGAAGTATAAGGAGCATACAAGTGAATCCATCCACAGATCCAAATATCCACAGATTTGGATCTTTGGAATAATCTCTGGATGTGCTGGTCATTATCATTTGTCTTCAAGGGCTTAGATAGGCCTTGTGTTTCACACAGCTCATATGCTATTTCAATAACCAGCAGCAGAAAGATGAAGATGTCAAGGCTGCTGAGTATTTTGAATCCTTATCAGTGGCAAGAAGCAAGCCAACCAAAACTTGGTGATGCTGACATTAACAGGTTGACCTGAAGGCCAGCTGCAGACCCCACTGGTTCTGTAATACAGACAGAATAACACTGTAATTTCTCACAGCCGGTCCCGAGGTTCCTTCCTGTCCTCTGGCTCCAGAAATACGAAGGTTTAAAATATTGCAAAAGGGAGACTTTGAGCTTCAACAACCCCCTTGCCTCCAACTGAGTCCCCCGAGCAAAGGACTCTGCCTCTCACAGCAGAGGTAGCAATCTGACAGGGAAGTCTGCATTGACAACCACCCTCATTTTAAGGACAAACTCAGTCCTATCAAATGATAATAATTATTTGTAATTCAGACACAAAAAGTAAGAAGCAGAGGTAGGTTTTATTGTTGGATCAGTTTACCATAGTAGGACTTAAAATAATGAAGACAGCCAAGATTACAGACAGGCTGTATTTCTTCCCTCAATGGCTAAAATCACCAGCATCAGAACTGCAAACACTAAAGAAGATTCATACTTATGCATGTATTTGCATAACATTTTTCATACTCTTTCTCCTGATCGGATAGACTCTCTTGAAAGCTGAATTATTTTTCACGGCACTTGGGAAATGAAAGGGGGGAATTCATTATAAAGACTCTCACAAATATTTTTTTAATTTAACATTGGATCAAATATCCATTCATTTATTTGAACGCTGGCTGCAAAATGGTGATAAAGACATTTGTTTAAAGTCTAATATTCTGACAGTGTGAGAATCTTGACTCCATACTTTATTAGAAGACTTTAAATAAAACACTGAGCAACTGCAGAGAAAAGATACTTTGAGCAAAACTAGGGTAGAACGTAGAAGAAATTTTCAAAACTTACTTTTAAAATACAAATATATATTTTACACCAAAGGAAAAAGAATGACTATGGCTCCTGGTATTAATCACAGACCCTTAAAGCTACTCAAAATTATGCACACAAAAAGCAAAAATCATACACACATTACTCACATACATGAAAAATGACAGTGCACAGACTAATAATTTTGATGACTGTCAATATTTTAAGGATTTTGATAATTTAACATAACATCATAATGCCAAAGTCCAGCAAGAAATGCTATTTAAATGTAAAATTCCTTCTTCTCTAAAATTATAAATTATCTGCTTTCTTCCCTAATTAATGGATTTCAGAGACCTGGAACAGCATTCACACTGAGCCTTCTTTCTTGAATTTAAAACATTTTTAAATCTGCTTATTTTAAAAAAGGTTTTTCCGCAAACAGTTTCTTTTATCTTGTTGTGAACACAAACCCTGATTTTTAATAAAGGCTTCAACTGTTCTTTTGCACCCTGTGTAAGATTTCTTTTAGGATTTGTTCTGGTCTGACTTATGTGAACCATACTTTCCTTGAAATCATAATTTAATATATGCAACTATAATGAGTATCTTGATAAAAATCTGAGCTTTTATCCATCCTCAGTCAGGGAATATATGGTAAATTTCCTGCTTTTTAAGGACTTGCACTGCTGTCATGATGCACTCTCTGTCGAATGTTGCTGTTAACATATAATTAACATCTGCCTCTCTCCTACTTTGAAGCTTCAATGCTTGAGCTGTGTGATGTTCAAAAAGTTAGTGAATGTTGTTGGTTGGACCAGATGATGCTTGAGGTCCTTTCCAACCTGGTAGCCTATGATTTTGCAATATAAGTGCACGCCAATTAAAGTAATTATCCATTCACCTGTTATGCCCCAGAGAGCGTTGTCAGTAGAGTACAAGCTCTGCTGAGGAGAGCCAGGACCAGCAACACCCTCTTTTCATCAACTGCCACCTACTTGAGCTCTGTGAAGTGCAGGAATTGCCATCAGACACTGAGAGTGTTTCACCCTCCCCTTTCTACCAATTTCCCCTTAAGGGGACGCACTTGTACAAACAGGGAGCAGGACAGACTGTAAAACCCAATTCTGTCCTGGTACAAGGCAAGATCCACTAACAGAGCTTCCTAGACCCAGCCTGGTGCAGCCTGTGCTGGGAGCCAGCAGCATCCTGGGCTCCAGCTCCCACCAGAGAGGTCCAGAGCAGCCTACACTGAGGGCCTGGGTCAGTCTACCTTCGAGTCTTACCCCAAGACATCTTTTCAAACATTAACTCCATGATTTACTGAAACAGATCTCAGAACTATAACATCTACATTTTTTCCACCTGCTGGTCGTGGCTCCTTTTAGTAGAAAACCTCAAAAGGCTGGTCTTAGTATTTGTATTGTGTTCAGGTTAAAACCACCCACCCTCCCGGTACCTTTTCTTTTTCTTGACAGTGAAGCCACCTCTCACTCATCTCATTATTTTTCTTAGGTACCATTGCTATTTAGGGTTTGTACTAAATTCATCGCCACATTGATACACAATACTTGAGAAACTGGTTCCCACAATTCCACAGGTGAAATTAAATTTCATTTAGTAGCAGTATAAGCTCTACGTATTATTTAAGTCCCACTATAGCTATATTTTGAACACCTGAAATGGATTTAAGACAAGAGATGTTTCTTGCACTTCTTTACATAGGCTTGAGTTTAACCTTAGGTGGCTCCATAATTTAATCCATTTTATCCTTATTTTCAGAACTCTGAGACTTCCTAAACCAGGAGTATTGTGGACAGAGCAGATGGTGCTGTCTTTTCCTTCAAGGACAAAAGAAAAAATTGCAGTCAAATCTGGACTCCTTAAGTTAAATGAAATGTGTGGGGCCTCCCTGTACAATGGCATGCCAGAACTACTCACTGACTAGCTGTCGGAAATGCACTCAGTTTTGAATTCTGATGATAATGAAGAATTATAGTGCTTACTCTTGCAGCTCGCAGAAAAAAAAAAGAACCCTCAGAGCACTGTAGAGGAAAAAAAAATGATTTCATCTTGAGTACGAAGCAGAGGAAGACAAGTGCAAAAAAGATTTCAGAAAGGGATGGAAAAGATCTCTTGATTTGCTGTCAAGTTAAAACGGATGTGAGAAACCTGTAGTAGTCTAAAAATAAGAGGAAACTTACAGCAAAAGTGGATTAAACAAAAATAACTGAGTGGATTAAACAAAAATAACTCAGTGGATTTATTTGTATGCATAAACAGGTGCCTATGAGGCTTTACTGAGACCAGTACGGGAGTCAAATGATATATAGGAATCAGAGCTTTTGGAACATTGCTGATTTTTTTTCCCTACTTCCCTCACTATGCAGTGAAGTTATGAGACAGTTGTCTTTTGATTTCCAGAACATGAAGACCAAGACTTTTTTTGGCAGATATTTTTCAAAATTTCTATGTGAATTTCACATGGGTTTTTTTTTTTTTGGTTGAAGTTCAGTAATTTCTCTTTTTTGATTCCATCAATCACACACCTAAGCAAAACCTTTAATCTTGAGATTCTTGTAATTTGAGAACATACATGACATTAATTGTATTGATAAGTGAAAGCAGCAACCTTCAGCTACAAAAACTTTGTGTTTGGAGGGGAAGAGGAAGTTATTGTCTCAGCCTAAAATGTCCAGAGTCTCATTAAATAGTCCCAGAGTTCCAATATAACTTAGTATCTGTCAGAATTTTTTCATAGCTAAAACACATGTTAAAAAAGAACACATCAAAACAGTCCAAAATACTGATTTCTTATGCGAGATATGCAAGTTCTGCAAAGTTCCTCATAGCAGAGTGTTTGGCACATTTGTTTTGCAAATAACAGCCCCAGTTATTTGACAGAAATAAACTTTGTAACTATTTTTCCTCAAAAAGATCTTAAAGAGATGACAAATTAAAAGAAGGTTGTATGAACTTCTCAAGTTCATCATAACAGCCTTGCGTTACTTTCTAACTTGATTGATAATTATTACACTTTGTGGTTTCATGAATGGATTGTGTTAAAACCCAACTGGCCTTCATAAATTTGACCCCAACACTGCTAGCTGGAGTGAGGATTACAAAATGGGTTCTATAATTTTCCATTATCCGGCATTGGTGTTGGCAGATATTTAGTAGAATGGATATCTTTACACATAACTCACTCCAAGTTAATATATCTTTAGGCAGTTTTAAAACCCTGATGATTCACTGTGCACACTTGTCTCATTGATTTGTCCTTACTTTGCCCCAGTGAAAAGCATACATCTTTGGGGAAAAAAAAATACAGAACTGTACATTTATGTGAAAAGAGAAAAAGTTATTGATTTCAAAATATTGAAACACATACAAATTTTTTAGCTTGAAAAGTAACATACTATAAATAAGCAGACTATTCAATAAATAAAAGGATTGGGTTTTTTAGTTATAAGATTGTGTAAGAACTTTTACAATTACTAAGCTGCATAAGTTACTGACAAGTTAAATGAGGCAGATCTTTCAGAATTGATAAGATTTTTATGAAGAGTCAGATGTAAACAAGCTCCCATTATCTGCCTCAATTCGAAACATTTTATATGGATTCTGAGCTTTGCAAAAATAGGGAGAGTAGAAACTGTAAGAATAGTCCGGAATTTAAAAGTAAGTTAAATCCAGGCTCAGATTCTGGATATCTTTATCATTCCTGAGAAGAAAAGGGCTGTTTGAACAGTTTCCAGTTCTCGGTTACTGAATCACAGAACACTAACAACAGGATTGAAATGAAACTCTAAAAGCTTAATCCAGTTTTCAAATAAATCAAAAAACTACATAGACTTTTAACTAACAGTAAGCTAAAAGGAATTTGAAAATATTTGTCAAATTTTCCTGAACTTCAAAACCTGGTTTTTGTGGATAGGAAAAATATGATAGAAGCATAATTTTTTATTCATGAGAAATACTAATGAAGTAATTGAAATTTTTGCTCTTAATGTCAGTGAGTGCAATATACAACTCCAGTGCTGGATAACTTAACCAAGTAAGCTGAATGACCTAATAAATTCAAGGAAATAATAAATGTAACATACTTCAGTATGTTTCAGTCTTTCCAGTGATAAATATTGTACATATTTGACCTGTGACGTTACCAAAGGTGACTCAGTTTGGGGAAAAAAAAAAAAAAGAGGAGGATGTGATTCTTTTTGTAAATGTATTTCTGTACATACTTGCTCGTGCCTTGGAAATAATTTAAGTGGTACAAGGACCTCAGGTATGTTGGTGCTGTTTGTCAAATTTGAAATGAAGAAGAACAGCTGCTTTCATGAGGTAAGAGAAAGTGCTTTTTTCTTTTTCCTGGAGTCTTCTTGAAATCATAGGAAAAGGGAAAGCACTTGTTGAAGTACCCGTAGTCTTGGAAGAAAAGGTTATTCAGTTCTCCTTCTGGTTAGGGTAGCCTATTGAAAGACATTCTCAGCAGTGTCCGAGATGGGCATCGAGAGATGAGAAAAACAAATTTGGAAAAAGATAAATCCCTGCTCTAACCCTTGCAAATTACTAGTGGATGGAATGGGAAGTGTGCAGCAGTTTGAATGAATGCTTAGAAGACTGAATAAGAGAATTGAGAACAATCAATTGAAACTATTTATCCATAAGTTAAAAATGACAATACCTTTCACTGCTGAACTTCTGTAACATTCGACCTAAAGAATTTTTGTAAGTTTACCTCTTGATGTGCTATTTTACCAATGCCACCTAATGAAATCGGTTGAATATTGCAATCTTTTAAAAAGTTTTGGTCATATACCACCATCAACTATTCAGCATGATCTATGGTACATATTTGAAATTAGAGGATATCCTGTTCCTTCCTTTTATAAACTCCGAGGGTGGGTCAAGACTTTTCTAGGTGATCAATGACTAATGATCTAATATCGGTCCAAATCTCCATAGATGTGAAACGTGACAGACCTGCTGATGGTTTTCCAATGGAAAATTCCTGAGTCCTGCATAATTCCCAGTATAATTTTTTCTGGAGACTAATAGATCCTGGGGGGAAAGCAGATGAAGGAAAGAGGGTGAAGGAAACTAAGAAGTCTATGACAGGCAAATGAGATTGTCAGTAGGTTCACATTCTCAGTTGCAACTTTCAATTTTCTAACTGCATCATTTACAAAATTATTAGGCATGTGTAAAATTTAAATTGTTTAGACAACTGAATTGAAGGATATTTTTCAGAATAACATCTATGCTAGCTTTAAAATAATCACTGGAAAAGACTGCCATAGACTTTTTGGCCACACATCTTCACTCTCTGAGAAGAACCACATCTGATTCTTGTGAATTCAGCATCTGCTGAACCACAAAAAAACTCCACAAATAATCCCACTTTTGTTCTTGACATGTGTACAGTTCCTTATAGTTGTGCAGTACCCATGACAAGGGGGCTGCGGTTTTGATTAAGGCTGCTGATGCTGCTGTAATACAATTCTGGAATAGGTTAGTATACGTTTTTTGTGCATATATTCACAAATGACAGAATATCATGTAGAACTTTCAAAGATATTAGGTATCTTTGAATATCTCACAAATTATATTAATTCAGTTTCCTGGAACTTGGTACCTCACCTTTGTACCTCCAGCTGTGGTTTGGGGTTGGTTTTTTTAAGGGTTTTTGTTTGTTCATAGTGTAAAACTTTTGTCTGTGAAACTTAGTTTTAAAATAAAACTTACAGCTCTAAATAATTGTTTTTATTAAAAAAAGTAAGTCTGGGATTAAATATTTATGCCATTCTAATACAGAGAATGCCACCCTTCAGTTCTGTGTCAAATTTGTATTTGCTTTAAATCTACCTATTAGTTTAAGGTTTGGGCTGTTGACGAATAGTCAGATGATTCCTCAGCATCAGTTTATCCCTTACATGTCTCAGAATATCAACCGACTTTCAGAATTTTCTTTGCTTGCCTCAGTGGAACCTTCTCCTTAAAGGACATAGGGAGGCTTCAGGTCCTGAAGGACAAGAATCCCTTGAGGTCCAGGAATATCTTGTAGTATCTGCAGAAGATCTGCTTCCATCTGAGATTTTTTTCCTCATAGGTGCGGTGCTTGTAGAATACATGGAAGAGAGTTGCCTACAATTTTTAGCAAAATTTAATTTCTAGAAGCAGTAGGAGGGAACTGAGCCATGCAAGGCACTAGGTACCAAGGACCTTCTCAATTCTACCTCTTTCTAACAGCCTCCTGAGTTTGAGTTGTCTTCCATACCACCCAATGCTGATCTGTTCCTGCTTTCACCTTCCCTCTTTGCTAAATTTGAGGACGGCAGATGGGCTATGTTTATTTTAGGGATAACCTCATCTGCTGTTTATATTGGGGGAAGAAAAAAAGTGCTCACTGATGACTTCCTCCTGACACCTCCAGCTGAGGCTGACATTTGTTTTCTAGCTGTTATTGGTTTCTAATTATGCCTGTATATTCTGAGGATCAGCTAATTTGCTCCATAATTTTTGGAGGCAATTTTTAATTCCCTTTCCTCCCTTTCCAAATCTATGCTAATTTCATGGAATTATTAAATATGCAAATATAGCGGGACCAAACCCTTCGGGAGTCCCTGGTGATTCAGTTCAGGTGCCTATATAGAATTGCCCTCTGCATCACAAAGGCAGGCTACCAAGCATGCAGGTAGTGAGGTGGCATGGCCAGGAAAGATGGAGCTTTTGCTTCCTTTGCGTTGGCCCACTCAGTGCAGTGATGCAGCGCGGGCCCGTTCTTGCTGCTGAGCAAGGGCAGAGCTCTACAGAGGTTTGGGCAGAAGGTAGACATTGCCAATTGGAGAGCGTGGAGAAATGGAGACTCTTTTAACTAATGAGATCGTGTGAAACACCGATGTTCACAGCATGGAAGGAAAGGGGGTACAGCTCTACAATTTGTGTTTCATTTCCCTTTGCATTCTAAGAGCTTAGCCTAGAGTCAAAATCTTATCATTAAAATTCAAAATTTATTTGTGTATCAGGGATGATTTCAAAGAAGCAGAAGAAAAGAGTTAAGTGATTTTACACTGCTTACTGAAAACACTTCCAAAGTTATTTCCAGAATATTTCAAATAAAAGCATTCAGAAGTATCCCACAGGGGTATCGCTGTACAGAAACATTCTACTTATAGATTTTATCAGTTGTTATTGCATGCAACAGCAAGAATTCAGGAGCATTTCAAGTTGTTTGTAACACTTAATCTCCTATATATTCCCACTTTGTAAAGCTGTTCCATTTTAGACATCCAGTCATGTTCGAAATAATTGAGGCTGTTTAACAGAATGGAGTTAAGACCTATGCACGTTAACTAAGGCACTATTATCTGCTTTGTAACTTTCTTTATAGCAATGCTAAAATATATATGTATATTCATGTAACTCACAGAAAACTCTCGATTTACTTTACAGTTTCCGACCCTTGTGCTGCATTCATTCTGTTCTCTCTCACTAATTTGTCTAAAGGCTGGTATTATCTTTTATAGTTTGCAACAAAAGGCAGTCTTCTCCTGACCACCCTAATCATAGCAAGACCCTACAGTGAAAAACAAATCAAAATAGATCATTTGCTGTTAAAAAAAAAGAAAATGACTTTTTGACTTTCACAGATTTTAGACCAAATGACCACAACTGGCACTTTGAGTCCAACGCCTCAATTATTTACTCTTCTTTCTCCACCCCTTCCCTAACGATCTGCCTTCATTAGGAAGGCTGGCTTTATATGGAGATTTTCACTTCTATTTTGGTATACATTTGGTATAATGTCTTTTATCCTTGGAAGAGAAATACTGGTTTTAAAGACTACAGAATATCATATCAGAGCATTAAAAATATCTGGTTCCAGCTGAGCCTCCAAACTGCCTTTTCAAATCTGAATGTTTTCCTATCTCACATTTAAGAGTTAGCATATCATATCAAGCAGTATTTTCTAGAGTATTTTTAAATATTTTCAGTATTTTCTGTCCTTCTGCCTGGTCTTGTTGGTGAGTCCTTTCCAGACTGCTGAGGTAAATGCTAAGTTTGCACTACATGAATATTTGGGATTTTCTCCTTTTTCCTTTTGTCATCACCAAAGTCATGGAACTCCAAAAGTTCCAGAAACATCTGCAAAGGGATATATCAACGGTTCCAAAACAGAAATAATCTATTAAAATTAAACTCTTGAGTGCAAACACCAGTCTGATAACAGAGAAATGTCACTGGTTTGACAAAGAACATTTGGACAATTATTTGGGTAAAACACAAAACTGGAAGAGAACCTTCCCATTTAGATTATGCCTGTGAGAAGAAGTTGTCTGTGCTCTCACACAAAACCTGTGAGAAGGTCATTATCTAAGCCTTCCATACCTATGGCTATACCAGGGAAGTCACAGTTAGGTATGCACCACACCACCTCTTCTGAGCCACGCACAACAGAAAACTCTGACTACCCACCGGTTCAGAGTGTAGAAATTCATTATTTTCTATGTGCAGTGGCTACCAGCCCTTTGAAACCCCAACTGCACCAGGTGGTCTGTACAAAGGCAGCAGCTACAGGCTGTTCCAAGATTTTACAGTCTACCTAGAAAAAGCAGACAAAAGTACAGGAGTCACTGCAGTCTGACAACTTTCCTCAGACTGGGAAGAAATAATTATGTAACTTCTTGTAATACAGATTTTCTGGCGGAGCTGAGCAATAAATAAAGTGGTTTGTTTCTCTGCTGTCCTAAGCTCTGCCATTGGTGTCTAGATATTAATGTATAAACGATGCTTAATTTCAGCAAACTGCTGTGAGAATGCCCTAATTCCACTTGCAGCAACCCTTCCAGAAATAATTATTTGTAAAGCAAGCAGAATAAGATAACAATATTGTACATCACTGCTCCCACCTGTCCTCCTTCCCCTCAAAAAAAAACCCCAAATCCTTGAAATGGTCTCATTCCCATTTGCCAAGCAATGAAGACAGACACACAGAGGGTAAGTAGCTTGCCCCAGCTCAAGTCCCTACATCCTGAAGTGATCTGAGGTGTTGGGGAGTCAGGTGAAATTGAATATGTTTTAGAGAGAATTTGTTGGATTATATCTGTAGTTTAAAAAAAAAATAATCTACCACCAAACAAACAGTTGTGTAGTTGTGAGTTACTTGGCTCAGTAAGAGCAAGGCTCAAAGGTGTCCAGATTATGGACCTGTCACTTTAAAGTATACCTAAGGTCCCTTCAAGAGCAGAAAGAAGTATTTCCTTTCCCCCCCCTCCCTTCCCTCCCCTGGGGACAGCTCAAAGGAGTCTCAGTATCGCAAGAACAATAGGTAATACCAGAGTACTCAGAAAGCAGATTTTATTTCCCCAAGTCAAAACCTTTCCTGTCTGGCAGCACTGGAATGCATGTAACGGAATGTCAGACAGCAGGTGTGATTAAAGTAATAGTATAATTAAAAAGAACTAGATGTGGGCATAAAAAAGTGATTTATTTTTTTTTTCCAGACTTGACTCACTGGTGAACAGCCTGCTGCAGATCATCTTCTGCTGCTGCATTTTCACTTTTTTTTAGCTTTTTTTTTTTTGTAAGGGGATTTTCGTCATGAAAGAGAGACTTTTATTGTCACAGACAACACAGGAGATATTCTGCAGGTAACAGAACTCTGTCCCATGCCCCTGTGACACATGGGGAATGAGTGTCTTTGAAACCAGAGGAGTAAACCTAGACTGGGCTGATTTCAGAAATTATTCCCACTTATCTTAAAGCACCGTAGGAATAACACAGGACGTGTTGTGCAGTATTTCAATAGCACAAATACAGAAAGAAAAAGTCTGGATTAAATTTGCTGAAAAATATTTTCAAATTATACAATTTCTTTTTAAATAATAAATGAACTGCTGATTATATAGATGACATCCTACGACTTCCACTGTAAGGAGATATCAAGATCTTATCACCATAGTCCTATTTTAAGAAGTGTGTGAATAGGTATAAGCCTTCTCCTGAGAACCAACACCAAATCTACACAAGTTTACTCCAGAATATTTGTATTTCCTTTTTTTTTTTTTGCCATGACTTTTTTTGCAAGTGTACTAATACAAATTTTGATGTGATTTTCCCTTATTACAGTTTTTTATACCTAGCAGAGTGTCTATGTGTTTAGGCTGAGCTAGATTGTTTGTTTTGCTGAAATAATGACAGTAGCTATTTTTATAGGAGGACATTTTGTTGACAAAAAGTACATTAGATGGATCTCTTTCACTCTTCCCCCACCCCCACCCCGAGAAACTTGGCCTTAATCTCGTGGTTTTAGGCTAGTTATATCTCTGCCTACCACCTCCTTGTCTTTTAAGTGGATTCCTTTAGATGTCATGCCTCTTGGCCAGAATGATCCACACCTAACCTGGCACACTCCCTAATCTGTGCATTTAGTGCTTTTTTAGGTAGGTCTGATGGAAATCAATAACTGATGTATTCTGCTTTGTGAGTCCATGACCACTGGGAAAAGTAATAGCTAAAATACCGCCTTTAAACCAGTGTTAATTGTTTCTACTAGGGGAATAAAGCACTTAAATGAGAATTATTTTAAAACTAAGAACATGTACCTTCATGACTGTAACACTTAAATCCTTCCATTCTGCAGTGGGTGTTTAAGCATGGTGAACTTTCTCAAATACCCTCGACAGTTATTTCATTTAGAAAGATTAAAAAAAAGTTGGCATAGACTTTGAGATATTTCTGCAGTGGTGTACCTCGAATGACTCGTTTTCCTTTTTCATCATTGTTACAGCTTTTAACTGAGAAACAGCCCCCGAGTATGTTCATACAGAAAATATTCACCTTGTCAGATCACTGTGCACCACCATAAACTGCCTGTTTTATTGACAAAGAAACTACATTCTGCCACATTAGCTTAATTGAAGAAAACAAAACTCAACGTATATGAAAGAAAAACCTTCCAAAGTACTCTGTGACATTACTGAAGATTGAAGGCACTGATAACCATATATGTTTAACAGCCATAATGTCTCCAGCAGGCTTCATGATTTGTGTTTCTTTTTGAGGTAAAAGACTGTTTAGAAAGAAACAGTGGAGAGTTGATCTTGCTTTTTGTACCAAATTGTAATTATATTTTACAAATTTACAAGTAAATTTACAAGTTAAAAAACTTTACTAAAATAGAAAAATCTTATTTGTCCATTTCAAGGCAGGAAAGAAAAGGACATAAGCAAATAGAGCAATCAGAGGAGCACGAGTGAGCCAATACTACACAAAATTAAATTAAAAAATGGTGGTGCGGACCAATAACTGTAGATAGATGTGCGTACCAAAAATGAACTCAATGTTCTTTCCTGTTGCTCTGATTTACCTTCCATTCCCCCAGATTAAAGTAGTTCTGCTCGGAAAGTCAGTTGGTTGAGATAATTAGGTTACTCGCAAGGGAAGATCATTAAAACGGTATCCACCATTATCTACTGACAGAAGACAAACACTAAATAGAAATACCTCACATTGCTTCAGTGGCTTTGAATTTTCCTGCTTAATGCATAGAGACTATTTTTTTGTTAAATATTTATGTAACTAGGGTATTATTACAATGTGATATAAATGATTTTGCATGGAGAATAATATGGAACACATACATTTTAGTAGTTACATTGCGTTCTCTACTACACCAAATTTGGTGTGCAACAAACATCCTAAATATTTACATCCCACGAGAAGCAGAAACTGGAAGCAACATTCAAAGCATAAATTTGATCGGACTTAATTCCAGAACTTATCTCTCCAACAGTCAATCCAAGGAGATGGCATTTCCTTACAGTTTATATAGTGTGAAAATTTAAAAATCTAAACCAACACAAGCTCCCTTTCCTGTTGAGGGGTTTATCATGTTCCCGAGTTTAACTGAGCTTTAAAGATTATTTCAGTTCTGCAGGGATATTCTTTCTGAGCTTCAGGAAAGCTCATTGCCAAGCAACTCACAACCAAAGCAAAAAGCAGGCTAGGAAGCTGGTATCTTTATTATTTTTTCTTTTCTTTCTTTATTTTTTGCTTCATTGTTTGCTTCCAGCAAACTCATCTTATTCCAGAGTCTGGACATCCCTGTAAACTTCTGCAATCACTGCATTGAATGGGAACACAGTGTTTGTAACAGCACAGTACAAAACACCAGAAAGAGCTGGAAGCTCGCAGCGGGACCAAGGAACAAATAGAATCGCCTTCCATTCTCACATTCAAAAGCATTGCAGAGAAAAACCCAGAAACAACAGAAAAAAAAAAAACTTGGAAGCTTGTTTCAGAGCTGCTGAGCAAGTAGTACATAATCCTCCCGTACAGAAGGCCTATAGAACCTTGCCAGTCTTTCGGGATGGCAAACAGATGGTGGGAAGAATGAGGTGACAGCTTGAGAAGGCTGAGCAGCTATCTATAGATGGAGTTCTGGTGTTAACATCAACCCAAAGGTTGTTAGGAAGACAAGCAGCAGAGATCTCTCTTACAAAACTCTGAAAAACAGCATTAGCAAAGCAAAGCGCACACATATGTATGCGAGATGAAATAGTAGCATTGCTTCTTAACTACCAAGGGCAGATTTAATTGTATTCTGCAGAGGATACTAGAGGAAAGGGGCTACACAAAAAGCTCAGATTTTGCCT
The DNA here is from genome assembly GCA_013400055.1 of Nycticryphes semicollaris. NCBI lineage: Eukaryota > Metazoa > Chordata > Aves > Charadriiformes > Rostratulidae > Nycticryphes > Nycticryphes semicollaris. The sequence continues at coordinate 1,933,455 of VXBJ01003717.1, forward strand.
GGGAACTTTATTATTTTCTCTTTTATTTTACTTAAGCTGTTGTAAATTGGACCAAAGGAAAGCAAGTAATTACTTTTGCCTTATCCTGTGTGCTTCTCCATTACTACTATTTTTGACAGATGGTACTGTTAAACTCAAAGATAGAAAGGAAAACATAATATTCTAGTAAATGCTATAGTAAACACAATAAGGTACTGTTTTCAGGACCTCTAACCATTCTTCCAAAATAATTTAGATTCTTTTATTGATAAAGCCTTCTTAAAAGAAAAAAAATTGCCATTCCTTCTCTTTCGTTTCTCTCTCACCTCTCAAAAGATCAACACATATGTATATGCATGGAGATGAATTGCCACAAATTTAGGCCTTAATGTCCTTCCCTTTTTTCTCCCCCAACAATTGAACCCCTTAGGACTAGGATTATGCCAAACCCAGAAACTGGGTTTTCAAGCCTTTCTGAGTTAACGATTAAGAGTAAACACACTGCATTTTAGCAGGATATAAGTTTTGTCACATCAAGTTGAATATGCTTTATCTCTGCCAAAGAGCAGTCTAGAGCCTGTCCAGGTCCTGGTTAGAAAATCCAGTACCCAAGTGATAGATGAAAACCAACAAAATGATAGATGTTGAAGATCAACTATGCCAAGAGACTAAACTTTCTTAATTATGGTAGGTGGCACAGAAGCTCTACCACCACAGCATTATCTTCCCAGCAGACAATGGTGTTGCCTCTTGCAGTACTGATAACATAGAGTGAAATTTGTCCCAAATCCATTCAGTGTCCCCTCAGAAGAAGTCATGTTGACAAAGGCAACCAGACCTTCCCCTGTTTTCCATGGACAAATGAAGCTTGAGCATATTTTGTATATTTTGAGAATAAAGATGAGAGGGATAGTAAGAGTTCAGAAAACATGTATTATCCTCTGTGGGGATAAAATGAAAAAGTGAGATAGAAAAGAAACAGCAAATATTTTATTAATTGTTATCAAGTCTTGAATATGAAATAGAGCATCAGGGGACGGCACCTGCCCCCATGTATAAAACGGCTAAACACAAAAGAAAAACAAATTCCCTTTTCTAGGCAAGTAGGTAGGATTTGGCAGTAGGGCATAACTTAAATATTATTACAGTCATGAAGATGTGATCAGAAAAGAGAGGGAAGATTTAAATCCTTGTCACTGTGGCTGTAAGCCACATGTTTAATGCAGCTTTCGGTGCCCAGCTGAAGCTGCCACAAAAGGCAACGAGAAGCCTGTACCAAAAACCCTGCAGAACTCTGTTTATTATGATACAGAGCTCTAACATACATCTCACAACAAAAGTGTAATCACAGGCAAATGGAGCTAACAACAAGTGGGTGCCAGCGATTACGTTTGCCAGCATAAACAGGAGGGGAAGCCTGCATGGGAATATCCACCTAAAATGATCAGAAACAGAAGAGGCAGACCAATTTACCTGCGGCCTTGATGCCAGTTCTGATACCATTTGTTACTAGTGTTTGAAAACAAATTAAAAGGATGCAATGTTTGGTTTGATTTCCTGGATTAAGGTACTGGATACAGTGCTCCATACGCAAACATACAGCACTCCAAAGGCATTTACTGCCTGTTTATATAAAAAGAGCCTGCTGAGAGCTGTCATGAGCTTCTGTTTGCCCAGCCAACATTTCCTTCTGTATACACTATCACTTTTCTTGCCCCTTAATTGTCTGGAGAAAAGTGCTCCTAGTATGCTTTCTTTTCTCTCTACCTTCAACTCCACTTTCACCATTCCTGTTGGAGTTAGAACACCAAAGATGAGCTTATATTCATGTCAGGGAAGTGCCAGTAAACTGAGGTTATGCGGTGTCAGAAGGGCTCCTCTGGCTGCCTGCCATACTCATGGATATGCCCATCTATTTCCCCTGATGTGAAATAACTACATTAATATCCAGCTTCTGCATCTGGACTCACAGCTACAAGGTGCCCAGCAGGCAGCCTCAGACATCCTTGTTTCCAAATCCAGCACTGACGAGCTGAGCAAGCACTAAAAAAAATTCTTGGATTGACAGACAGGGTGAACAAACATACAGACATTCAGGAATACGTAACGGGATAATTAATCACTTGGAAAGACTGATAGTAACAATATCATTTCCTATGAGAACAATTTTGATTAAAAAAAAAACCCACATGTGAAGTTTGGGTAAAATAGTTAGACCATGCAGCAAGGTGAAGCAAGGAGTTTATTCTACCAATGCTCTTCAAATACACACAAACCTCCACTGCGAACCACACACCAATTCAGACATCTGATATTTCCAGAACTTAGCTTGCAGGTGTCATTTCTGAAGTTACTTCTCTTATTACTGTCTAGAAGTCCAGCCCACACCGTAACCTAAATTTTCTTTGCCACCCAGTTAGCTTAGTTTTCCTCGCACTGAGGATGTGAAAAACCATGGAGCAGAAGGGATGATGAGGGATTCAGGTTGCCAATGTTATCTACTTCTGGATTCTTGTACCAGGCTGATTTTTTCTCAGAGCCTCTGGCCTGTACTCACGCAGAGCATAAACTCAAGCTGTATTACCAGCACACATTCAGATGTCACATCAAGAGCTGTAGATACGAAGCCAGTTTGGATGAATCAAGGGCTCATATTTTGTACATACTATAGATGTAGCCATAAGATCTATTGAAGACATAACCTGTTCCTTCTTAAGTGAAAACCCATCTCAGCAATAGAACATCCTTTGTCAAGGAAAATCTCTTTCCTCTTGAAGACTGGCCTGTCTTTGAGACAGGAATAAAGCATTTTAAATATAGTCCATTTAAGGCAGCAGATTTCCAGTGTTTGTGGTCTTATTAGATTTGCACTAGTTCAATTCTTGTTTTAGTTGCAGGAAGGTGAATGAAAACTTTATCTGCTCATTTGAACATACCCTTCCCAACTGTATTAGTTCTTTTTTAACTAACACAATCAAAAATTAAGTTCTCACTACCAGCTGTAGAAATGCAGCTCAGGGAAAACTGAAAAGTTTTAATTTCCCAGTGCCCCTATTATGCTGCAGCTGTAACAGCCCTATGTTTTTGTCAAGATCCACAGTTTTCTTGTACTTACTTTCTTTTTTACATTTGATTCCAAGATGCTGCCACAGCAGCACATCCGGGAGAAGAACTTAGAGGCAACCATTGCAAGAAATGCTCACTCTTATGGGTCTCTATTGTAAAAATCTTCCCAGAGGAAAAGAAAAATATATATGCATATTTATATTTCTATGAGCTTCCCTTTATGCCAATATCACGTATTACTCTGGAATTACAAAAGAGAGCAAAAACTATGTTGCCTTTGCACTCGAAATAGTTTCAATAAATATAAAAATATAGCCATTTAAAATGACAGCAGTTTTTAAAAACTGTAATTTATAAAGGTAGCTTTATAATTTTCCTATCTGCAGGAAAAGCTGTTTGGGCAGTTTTAAAAGCTCACTGTAACTGCAATTGTAAACATCCAGTCAAAAAGCATAAAGATAAGTTCTTCATTTGCATTTTTATCTGTGTTGTCTTACAACCATTAATTGTGGAAATGAAACAGAGATGTGTATTAAACCCCAGGCTACTAGAAATTAATGTACATAGCAAATAGAAATATCTGGAAGTTAGGGATGACCTCCATGTTTCAGAGAGAGATTAATCAAAGCAGAAGGTATAGTTTCCAATTTACTGCAAAACAGCAAATCCTATTTCATAATAACTATAGGAACAATCTACCAGTTATAGCACAACTCTTAGATTATCTGATGGGAAGAAATAACTAAAGCAAATGCTCCACAGTACTGGGGGCATGAATCACTGCACATGAATGCCAGTAGTATGTACGTTTAATTGCAATAGTTTTAATCACAAGGTATTGAGTGGCACATATACTTTTCAATATCCACCTTCAGCAAAGCTGTCATTTGCATTTATTTTCAAGCCATTCAGAACTCAATAGGGGAGATCGAAGCTAATGCAAATTTACACTAGCTGAGAATGGGTCCAAATATTTGGCTATTTAAAGAACCAGCCATAAAAGGCTTACTCAGGTGGTTTCTCTGCCTCACAGCCCATGGTGGTCATATATGTTCACAAGGACTAGGCAGAACTCAGAGGAGCTTTGTCAGAGCATCTCGGAGCAAAGTTTGAATCCTGCTTTTGTATCAAAGTGGTACCCCTGGAAAGAATGTATTAACTGCAAATGTAATCAGCTTAAGCTCTTTGAGTCTCATTGAATAAGCAAGTGAATTCTCCCAAGCCATACAAAGCTACAGTCCCCATGGAGCATAATTTTAATTTAATGTTCTTATGTTAATAACTTGGAAATGTCATGGCATTTAAACTGCAGGACTGCATTGTAGCCAACTTCTTTATCAAATTTAAGGCCGCTCCCTACCACCATCTGAGGTATGTACATCAGACAGGGCAAGCAGAAGGTAAAGAGGGATAGATGCTGCTTACAAGTAAGAGATACACTTCAGTGCTGACATGGGAACTCAAGACTACATTTGACTGCTCCCCACAGTCAAAACCAGAAAAAAATATCAGTTGGAAAAAGATATACAAAATGCAGAATAACTTCCTAAATGATCTTGACAATCTTATAAAACAATACTGAGTCTTCTCAAGTGAGAAGTTAAGGTATTTTTCAACATACCTGTCACTTAACTTATCATTTGTGAGTCCAAAAATACTTCCCAAATTCCCATGTAACACTCCAACCGCTAAAATGCAGACTTAGGAGCACAGTGATTTATAAGCAAATGGAGCAGTTCATTTGAGTATCCTCATCAGTTGTTAAATCTACTGAGGGCTCATCAACAATTCTTTTCTATTACTCAGGTAATTGTTATTATTACCTATTCTTGTATAGCAGGTGTGTCCTGGCTGTTACATTTCAGGACACATGAAAGTTTCCAATGCAACAAGTTACATTCATTAAGAAGTAGAAAAGGAAGGGCAAAATAACCTCCTTTTCGCTACTAAGAAAAGAAGCAGACCAATTAAGAATCTTGCCCAGTAAATCCAGTTCTAGTAATTTCTCAAGCCTGCTCCTGGTTACATCTCTAAATTCTAGTCTCAGTTGACTTCATACAAGACTGCATATGTGAAGGCACACAAGCAATGAAATAGCTAAACCCAGAACAGATTTGCAAATCAATCTGCTCTCAATTTCATTCACTCACTTAAAAAATAAAACACAGTACCTCCTTTTATTTTTTTTTTTTTTAACTTTTTAATCAGAATTACATGTAGGAACACATAAATAAGAGCTCCTAATTTCCATCCATTTTCACTGAGGCTAGTCTCTCACATTCCTAATACAGCTGATTCAAAATTGTCTCTTGAATCTCCATCTCCACCCTCTCTAAAAATATTGATTCTCAGATCCTTGCAGGTAGCTCAAAGACTCTTACATGTAAAAGTCACCATGCAATGACTTCTTAAAGCCCAGACTCCAGTTTCAGAATGATCAAAAATGTTCAACGTAGTTTTTAATCAGAAATATGAATTCTAATAAAAATAAAACACTATAGAAGTTGCAGTGAAATTTCATGTTGAAAAGAAATATTTTGTTCACGATTCATTATCTGCCCAACTGCAATTCCCATATCCCTTTTCACATCAAGATTTAGGTTCCCAAGTCACCTTGATGGATCTGAAAGAATTGCCCTCCTCTGCATATGTTACTGTATGTACAAGCATCAGGGAATTGTGCCACCCAGAGCGCAAGAAACCAAGCAGACTTCAAACAGGGGCTAATCATGGCTGGAAACAGAAAATAGATACTTTTCCTTGTCTAGTCCTACAGCTAGACGGTAACCTAATTTATACAGTATTTCACTCAGAAGTTCAACAACATGAGGGAGACAACAGCTTTGTGAGACTATGCAGGATAACCCTTTCCACAAGAAGGGCAGCCACCCTTGGAGAGCTTCTGGGAAGGAAAGATCATAGCCCTCTGAGGGCACCACATTTGGAGGAAGCTCTTTTCCTGCAAAAAAACCCAGTTGCATTCAGTGCATGTACAGCACTTAGCACCTCAGCTCTTTAGTGTACAGCTGGAACACCTGTGTGATACTGCAGAGGAAACGAGCAATAAACATATTAATGTCACTGTTATTAATTAACCAAATAATTAGTTCCTGCCATCTGCAATGGAATACTTGAGCTTTCCCTGTATAAAGAGAAAAATAGTCTAATTATTTTATCCATACAGGTTCATACCACAGTTCACCTTGCTGACAGAGAAAGCAATAAACATTTCTCTGGAAAACCTTTGATCAGATACTTGGTTTTATCTATCATCTTTTAGATTTTTTTTTTTTTCCCTGAAAGGAATAAAGGAAAACATTGGTCAGACTTTGAGCTGTATGCATCTCTGAGCCTGCCTTCCATCCAAATACAGCCCTCCTTTTCACTCCCATACATTTAAAACAAAGATGAGAAATGCAAAAAGGCCTGTATAATGATTAATGATACACGCTGATGAATGACACGCTCCTTTTATGTAATCATAGCTCTTGGATCAGGAGCATTAGGACAGTATCTGCCTTCAGAAATAAACTGTCAACTGTGGGATCCCACATTAGCAACATCATTAGCCAATTCACTGTTGGATAAAAACCTTCCCATCTTAAACACTCCTACATATATTGAACTTCACCCACCCATGCTAGTGATTTAATTTTAATGTTTCATTTCACCCAACATATTTAACTTTTTTTACTTCAGTATTTTAATCTAAGTCTCATTTTCCTTCTTAGTGCAAAAGCTGTGTTTAACCTCGCTGTACTTCAGCTCCTTGTCTCAATACAATGGTTAATGTCATTTTCTACTGAGCTTTAGAAACATGAAAAAAATATGATGCTGATGAGGACTGTATTGAATAGCTAACTTCTCATTATACCAGAGAAGTTCCTTTGTAATAGAGAACGAAGATTACCTTTGGGCTAATAAGATGAATGAAAAAGAGTTCTAAAGTTGGACTTTTGCTCACATTACACAGATTACATTTACTGTGTGTTTCACCCTAGGCTCTCTGCTTGTGTTTACCAAGACTTAAATATCATAATCCCCATGAGAAGACTAAGGCACAAGGAAATTAAATAACATTTATTTTTCAGAACATTTAGTACCATTGTTTAGAAATATCAATTTCCTGATCAATCAGGTGCTCCTCTACCCCAAGCCCAGCTGAAGGGACTGGAATTGCATGCACTCCCCTTCACAGGGCACAGCTTGCAAAGTTGCAATTATTTCCCTTTTAGTATTTCCTCCCACCTTACATCAGACCTGTGTTCACTATCATCTCCTCCTCTTGCTACAACATCAGAATTGCTAACCAAAAATTCTCAGGCAAGGACAGAGGTGGAAAAACACATACTGCGTTATCATCAGTGTGCCTCAGCAAATATTTATGGTTAGCATGTATTATCTATATTGGAATAAGCAAGATATCCCCCAGCCAGAGCCAGAGTCCTATTGTGCTAGACCCAGTAAACACAGTGCAATAAAAAGCCCCTTCTCTGGAGGCCTAATATTTCCTGCTGGTTCCAGTGGAATTTTCTGCACAAAGCGCCGTAGTGAACCTTGTGGTTCTTCAGCAATAACTTGTCATCACTACACTTTTGACAATTTGGGATAAAAGCTCCTCTTAGGTCTGTAATTTCTATAGCTCCATATAAAAAGAAAATTGAGCTAAAAGAACAATGTTGCCAGCTGAAAAAATAAGCGTGGCAAGGCCCTCTGCCTTACATTCTTCTCTTTCAGTGACCTCTAAGATCTAAAGGAGAAGGTAAAGATCCAGGACTTAGGAGTTAGGAGCCAGTGTGACCTTTTCTTTAAGCCAGACAATAAACAGTAAAGGGTATTGTTAATGCAGTGCACAGGCATTTAGCCACATGTCTCATTAACTTTAATGGGAGTCTCACCTAAATATCTGAACATCACTTTGAAAGTATACCCTAAAGTGTGATGTCTAGGGGAAAAAAATTACCCAGAGAGAACATATAAAGAAGGAAAGAAATAGGAAAGAGCAAGCCAGATACAAAAGTACACGTGTGGGTGGGAATTCATAAGGGTTATTTTTGTGTTCACTGTGAAAAGAGGTAGGTAACCTCCCAACCAGACACCAAGGTGCTTCGAAGCTGTCAATAGAGAGGTAGAACGTAACTAGAAGGGAAAAGATATCAAAGGACTGGTTCCATTAGCAGCAGCAGGGATAGCTATAGAAAAACATAAGGGGAATCCATAGGGAATATCAATCTACAAACCCCAGTGTGACAGTTTTATGTTTCACCATAATTTAATATAATAGAGAGATGTAGGCACTAAAGCATTCAGGTTAAAGTATTCATGAATAATAAAATCATACTCATTTTATCTGGTCACATTCTATTCAAAATTATTTTACTACCTTCCAAAGGGTAAATCTGGCAAGGGTTTTGAGCATGTTAAGATAATTTAAAAGTAGCTGCTTAAGTTGTTTAAACCTTTAATGGCTTCTTCCATTTCAAGTCTTTGTGAAAGCTAAAAATGGAAAAGGGAGAAGAGGAAAAATATAATGTGCATATAGAACAGGAGGGGACAGGTTGTACACAACAGGACTTGAAAAATAATTTTGTTTACAAAGAACTTTACATGTAAACATCGAAAGGTTTTGTTCAAAAATATCTTTGAAACTAAAAATGGCACCATGAGCAGAGCTGCTCTTTCACTTATGTGCAATTATCACAGCTGGTTTTACTGACAAAATGAGTGTTAAGATCCCTACTGATAAAGCACTATCATTTAGCATAAGAGTCACAAACATTTTGTCATTCTTTCTCAGCCTTTTGAGGAAGCTGGCAGAGTGCGGATGGCACTGTCCTGTCATCAGGGTGCCTCCTCCCCTCTCCACTGAATTGCTGCCCCAGGTAACCCAGAAGGACTACCACCTCTTTACCCCCATCAGCTTCATCCCATGGCCTCAGCTGCTGGCTTCAATGATGACAGCTCCCAGTCCAACAGTCAAAGGTGGCAGCCAAGACAACAGTTCATCAAGCCCTTCAATACCTCCCATTCTCATTGCATGAAGCAGAAACTCCCAAGTTGCTCTCAAAAGGCAGCACAATGTGGTTGACTTGGGCCTCTAGGCAAAGAATGGAGGTCCATCTCAACATCCAGAGATCGTTGCAGTGCAACAGCGGCATTGGGTATGTTAGACTGAAAGAAACATCACTGCCGCTTCTGTGGGCTGGCAGCAGAAGGCACCAAAACAAAAAGTATGAATAAGAGATTTTTATTTCTAGTATTTCCTGAGCTTTATTTCCCTGTAAGCTTCAGGCTTGATCCAGAAGAGCTTTTGGACACGTGCCGAAAACACATGAATAACCCAATGACTTCAAGCTGCTTAGTTCCTCCCCTCCACCCTGGGATTTGGCATGCTTTTCCTAGAGCCAGGCAAAGGAAACTGCAAATCATTAACTAAATAATCTCTGCCCATGACAAAGACATTAATCAAAATGTCGGTACTCACATTTCACAGGGGCATTTTAACCATCATCTATTCACTTGCTCCAATATAACCCAATGTCATTTTTACTGAAAGCATTCACATTTTCTTCCAAAAATATGACAGTATCTAAACTAATTTTAGCCTTATGTAACAACTTACACTAAAAAAAAATAAAATGCAAGATTTATGGGATTGAGCAAAAGAAAAAAAGCAGTTGTGAAAGTCAGTATTGTGTCAAACGAATAGGAGGAAATATTCAGTATTTGAACACATGCAGCCTGCCACCTGGACAAACCTTTTAAATAAGAAATAGCCAACCTCTTCTTCTCAACACTGAAAACCTGATTGTTAAATTCCCATGTGCCCTAGTACCTTCTCCCTCTCAACAATTCCAATACCTCAATTTTAAATCCTTCAAGAGCAAATCTTCAACTGTGCACCAAATGTTAATTCAGCAAGCAAAAATTCCCCAAACAAAATAACCCACGTCCCTTTCAAGTCTATATCACCATACATTTATTTCTTCTCATAACAAAATGTTTTTGTCATGAGCTAAGCAAAATGCAAGACAATAAATCTAGAAATCCTGCTATATTACACAAATTATCCCACAACTGGAAACAAGGTAGTTTTACCTCTCCAGAGAGAGCAAGAAACAAATGTTAAAACACAACTTTCCAGGAAATACTTGGTTTCCTGGTTATTTTCCTTTTTATTAGGAAATTAAGAAACAAATGGAGGAGATGCTTTAGTGTGAATCTCTGCTATATAATATAATTGTGGTGCTGAACATGCCTTTCTTTTTGGAAAAGATAATAATCAGCAGTTCTGACGAGTAATACAAGACCTTGGAAAAACATAGGAGTAAGAGTAGTTTTATGCAGTAAGTGATGTAATTATTGTAGTTTTTAATGCAAGTCCTATTGGCTTTGATGAAGCATTTAATCATCTTGAAGTATGCCTGCAGAGGGAAGGTAGAATGACTGACAGCACATCCTGACAGGGGTTGTGAGCAGCATATGCCAAGCCATCTTAATAGAGTGATTCAGCCAACAAGAAAAAGCTTCCTGGAAAAATTCTCAATTCTACATGAAACAGAGGTCTCTTCCTTTAAGTAAAAGCTTTGTCATTAAGGCATAAGTCACACGTAATTTAACAAACTTCCCTGTGGTTCCTATCATCTGGGATAGGAACCTGGAGGTGTTGTTAGGGAGGACACAGATAGGCTTGTCTCCAGTGGGTCAGCTTTTCACACAGCCTCTTTATTACTTATGTGGGGTGAAGATTTCTAACGGTTTTCTGTCTTCATTAACAAGAATAGTGGGGAAGAAAGATTTACCAACATGTCAGGATCATGAAAATACAAAGAGTTTTTAATATATTTTTAGTTACAGAAAAGGTGCTATCTTAGATACATCCAGGCAATTCCTTCTCATCCCAGTTTCTTCAGTAGTAATGAAGACCTTTGCTTGTCTAGCTCTTCGTTACACAACATTCCCATAGTAAAGGGTGACCGAGGCATTTGTACTGGTCTCATTTGCCAGCTTCTGCTGTTTATTTCTTAGCTGCTGTTTACGGAAACCAAACAGCAATAAGCAAACAAAGTGCTCTGCTCTTTATTTATGTGCTGCTGGAAAATCAAAACATGGAGAGGAAAACCTTCCAAGTATCTAGGTCAACGTTTGGCCTCCCAGCTACACCATACAGCCTCTGGAAGTTCTCAGGTCTGTGCAGGATCTCTCAAAATTCAGAGAAATTAATGTATTTCTCAGAAGAGTTCATTAACCTGGACCCTCCGCTACCCCTGCATGGTCCATTCACTACTACTTGGTCCATAGCTCATTTCTGGATCTGGAATTAGCTTATAAAGCTGTTTGTATTCCCAAGCATTCATGACCTAAAGCCCCCAATTCCTGCACGGATGCCTCTTCCCTGGGCCAGTCTGCTTTCCTGCAACAAGCAGATGGAATAAATACAGCTAGGCCGGTACACGCAGAAAATGAATAATTAGAGGATGCAGTTGGGGATCAGTGTAAAATGAAGTGCAGAACCAGTGGCCATGGCAAGAGAGCAGATGCCCAACTCTTAAGAAAGTAAGCAGAGATAGAAACAACATCTAAGAAGGTCAGATACATTTTTTTTTTTCCCATACATTACTGTCAGCTTTAGTAAAAATCACCTGTCACCAGCTCTTTTTTTCACCCCTACTAACATGCATTGCAGCTTACATACTGCACCGAGTACACTGGACAGGACAACAGAACACAGACTGTCTTCATGGTCTGAAGATCCAATTCTGTAAGTGATTACAATCCCCTGTAGCGTGCACTATAGTCACAAAAGTAGACTGCAAAACTTTAGCTAGCATCTGCCTCAAACACCACCTTTGCAGTTTATTTCACCCACTAGTTTCAACATACAGACCTACTCAAAGCTTCAACATCTACACTATGTAGGACATTCAGTTTCCACTCTGCTCTCCGTGTGAATCCAAGCTTCAGCCTAAAAAAAAAAGAAAACCAAAATCCTTGAAAGGACCAGATGGTAAATACCATCTTTTCCTATCATGCTGTATTCTCAGTGATTTCATCTTTGTTACTTGAATTAAGGTGGTAAAGCACTGGTAGTACACATTGATAGTTGACATCTCTGCATAGCACCTTGTTTTAGCACAGCATTCTGTAATTTGGGTTAGAAGAAGAGGCGGCATATGCAATATCTAGGTCTGTAACAGCTAGCGCCAGTCTCACCCATCCTCAATAAACAGCAAATTAAATACAGCAGGAAAAGGGAAGATGGAAAAGGAGGAAAAAATAAAGACATACTGTTAACCTTTGTTATTTCACCGATGGATTTTGAAGAGCACATTGTGAGCGTACCAGAACAACTGACAGTGCAGTGAACACACTAAGAGGGAGGGAAAAGCCAGACAGTAATGGGATCTCACAGGCTGATTATTTGGCTGGTAAAAGGTGCATGAATCTCCACCCTGAGGACTAAGAGATGCTTGTTCTTTTTCACACATCAGAGTTAAGTGCTATTGTTTCAGAGATGGAGAAGGTTGTGGGCTTTTGGGGTGGGTTTTCTTTTCTTGTTGAAGAGCTCATGAACTGAAAAATACAGTTTTGGGGGAACAAAATCATGAAGTATTTGTCAGGTTGGTCATGTCTGAGTAATAGTTATTTGACAAAAATAAAAAATAACACAAGAGTCTTATTCTGAGTTTCTTCTTTCAGGATATTTCTAGAACTCTACCACAGAGTTTAAAAACAGGTGAGAAAATGAAAAAAAGAATTACACATTTTGATTTTCAGCAAAGAAAATATTTTAAGTTAAATAAAAAAATCTTCACTGTGGGCAGAAAACCAATAAATCATTTCTGCATTCAATTCTAATTTATCTGTCAACTTCTCTTTGATTATACACCCAGGAGCATGATGAGGACTAAGCTACAGGCTACCTCATCTGCAGCGTGTAGTAATTCCCTGCTAGAGAGGTTCATTATGTCTACAGGCACTAGTCCAGTGGAACAAATCTGCTAGATATCTATCACTAGGTTTTAACATAAATACAAAGTCACAGTAATCACAGCCACCTAGGTTCTTCCATAATAGCAAGAAGAGTAATGAAGTCTGGCTGGGTGAGGGCAGCCTGGCTGAGTCACTGCTGGTGAAGGCACTGGAGCAGGGTAGCAGTCCCAAATAGAGGGGCTGGGAGTGCAAAGCCACGGGTTTGTAGATTGAGCCTGGAGTTCAGGGAATTTGCTGGATGCTCAGTTGGCAGCAAGACCAAAGAGAAGACTTTCATATGTATTTGCCAGGCCAGGCAGTTTTGGATGAGAAACATGATGTAATTCCTCCTCTGACTGCCACTTCATAGTACAGCAACAAGCCACACTCAAAGCCGGCCTCCAAGGCCATTTGGAAGATGAGCCAGTGGCCACCTGCCTGATGGGCAGAACTTTTTATTGGGATCATGTCCCACTGCTGCTCTGCCAGATGAGCTGGCTGCCTCTGGGCTTCCAGGTGGGACTCAAGCTGTTGTTGACCTTTGAATCTTGTCATGGTAGGCTTTGTTCTCACCAGAGACACCATCTCCTTTCTCCCTCCTCCCACCCTGCAGCTGCTAATGCCAGCAGAGATACTCATCCAAGAAGTTCCCGAGCGCACATGGCTCGAGGGCAAGACAAGGACCCTGCAATGAGTCCACGGTGGAGAATTGAGAAAAGGGTGTAGAGAGGCACCCTCCATTAGATGCTCCACTCCACTAATATGGAGAAACCTTGCAAATGCTTCTCACATCCCCAGTAATTTCTTTACTGGAATGTGTTTTTCTACTGGTCTGTCCCATATCTTATTTATTAAGCTTAGCAACAGAACAGGAATGGGGGAAAAAATAGATTGCAAAAGCCACAGTAAAGAGATAAAACAAATACTGCTGAGGTACTTGCAGCAAAACCCATTGCACGGGCTGGCAGTGGAAATTAATATTTTAGTTGTTTCAGAAAGGAGTTTTTAACTTGATGGATATTTCTGCTGCCCATAGACATTCTTAAATTAAAATGAAGCCAAGCCAAAATATTTATCAAAGGTCATCAACTTATTATTAGCTGTGTAATAGTATTGTCATCATTTTGGCTTTCAGCTCACTGAAATGCTACTCATCGGTTTGAACGAGGTCGTGTCAGGTAATGTTCCAATAAAACAAAAGGACAGTTCTTGCCCTAAACAGTTTACCTATACAATAGCATATATTGCCTGTGCTACTGCCTCTCTATTTTTCCTTGTCACAACACAATGAGAACATCACTGATGTTACTGCAGAATAAACTGGGATCTCATCTATTGGATCTTGAATTCTTACTTTCTGACCTCTTTGACTTCCACAGGAAGGTTACATGCACATCTCTCCCAGCTCCCTTCCCTTACCCACACCCTCTCAGCCTCAGAGCAGGTTCTTCATGCAGAGTATTGGGAAAAATGAAGTTGGGTTTATGTTAGGACAAGGGTGTTCTACTTCAGTTATTTATTGCAGTAATCACCCCATGGAACTGTGCTTTCCTCAAATTGCACATATAAATTATCAGCTATTACTCCCTCCTGCAAAGGTTGATGCAACCTCTTGTTTTACAGGTAGAGTGAAATTTAGAGGTTAAAGCATGCTTATGACTTGATTTTTCTCCCTGCTTCACCAGCTGCTACGAAACAGCAGAAGAAGCCAACGTATTACCATACGAGCAGCTTATACGCTAACTGGAATTATATCTAAGCCTTGTGAAGCATTCTGAAATGCTATACATGAGCTTCAAGAGATCTAGCTTCTCACTGCTATTCATTTTTCAATTTTCAGCTTCAAAGATCTTGGGCATTCTCCTCTAGGCTCATCTACAAGCAGGAATCCAAGGTCTAGTAACATTGGATGATTTTCTCAGACAGAGGATTTGTTGCAGCAGTCTTGAGACAAACCAGGAGAAGAAAAAAGGAAGAAAGTTTATGCAATATTAGAGTTGCTTTTATTTTCCCCATATGCCATGACAATCCTATTGTCCTTCAGAGATGAAAGCAAATTTACCTTGTGGAATATGACTAAAATTATTATGGTTTTTGTACTTTATGAGCTGCTTTTCACCAAGTCTTTTGTGTACTTCCATGCAAAACTGTTCTCCATGGTTACAGGTTAGCTATTGTTGGAGATACAAAAGCACCAGTGACTGCTAACAGCACTACTGGAACAAGGACTTACTCCAACAAGGAAGCAAGAGAAGCATGAGAGATGACATATCATCTGCTGAAGCCAGTCACAGGTAATATAAGAAGATGCCAAGGACAGTTAATGTCAAATATTGTCTGTCAAGGGGAAAAGCCTTTCAGAAATGAAGCTGCTGTCAACAGGAAGGCAAATGGTGAATAGCACAGGCTGGAACCCACCGCCCAGAACCCAGCCCCATGGTACCTGAGCACAAGAAGCAGGGCAGGTCCAGGGGCTAGAGGCAACTCCAAGCAAGAGCTAAGATCATCAAATAAACCTGTGGTGACAGCACAGGTCCAAGGTCCTGTCAGTAAAGCCAGTCCCAGACCATGGTCCAGATGAACTAGGGCCATAGTCAAAGTAGAAACCAACACCTATTCAGCAAAGCTCAAAGCAAAGTGAGGACCCTTGGCTGAGCTTAAATAGAGTCCATGGCTCATGAGTGGGGTGGGTGGAAGCTTCATGTGAGGCTGGTCAGGGTCATCAAGGCCTCTGAGTGTCCTTGAGATTCCACCACTCTCTTACTACCTCCTGTTCCCTATTTATGGTACTCAAGCTAAGTAATCAATATTTAAAAATCATCCACTGAGGACACACTTTTGAGTTACAAAGGTTTTTTTTTTATACTTTTGTGTTCAAATCCAAAATGTTGTGGAGCCGGGCCCTCAGCTGTTGAACATCACTGGAGCTGAATCAGTTAACAGCACATTATTTTGTTCATATAACCCATCACATTGACGAGTCTTTTTGTTCATCTGAGTATTTAAATGAGCTTTTACTAGAAAAAAAGTAACTAGAGCTGCAAAAAAGGGATAAGGTAAGGCAAGGACAAATACATAATTATCTTAAATGTGAAAAAAAAATGGTGCGGCAGAAGTTCATGTTCCTTTATGTGGAACACAGCCCAGTTAATGTACAATTTAGATGCAATAGTTTTCTCTGGCTGGGAAATCTGTTTGATTTTTTTTTTTTATTTTTCTTCCTCAGCTTATCCTTTTAACATTTTCCTGGAGAATAGAGTGACGATAGAACCAAACTGCTACAGCAGGCTGTACAGATTCATTAGTGACATTAGCAAAATAATGATTTCAAACCTGAGTGTCAGCACCGGCAGCAGCACTACGCTTTTATTGAGAGTCTTCCAGCATTCCACTTCTGCCATAACGTGAGCACACAGCTTTGTCATCCCCACTGCAAGAAATATAAGGTCTTAAAAAAGCTGTATTTGCCATGTTGCTGTACATGCTCTCCTCGTAACTTCAGATATCAACCGGAGTTTCCATGGCCCTCCAGAAGAAGTTTTAAATAGGAACAGTCTTCTGAGGTTACTTCTTAGTCTTTTTTTCAGAAATCATTCGTGGACATGAGCAAAACAGATATTTTTATATAAATATTTTCTCCCACTAATTTGACAGTCTGAGTCAGACCCACAGTTCCTTCAAAACACAGTGTGGGGTTAAGGAAGGCTTTGGGTCACTTGTGCTTCACTGCTGGTGTCTCCTGCCTTCCTTCTTCCTGCCCAGGAGACCTGCTCGCCCGTTCGAGGCATTTCCATGCCCATTCTGGATCCCTAAAGCAGCAAAATGGGTGTTTCAGTGCACACGACTCTGGCCCCATATGTGGAATTTGGATAGGAAACTCTCCCTGGATCTAAAATTAAATGTTTGTTGTCCACCAACAACCTACGGTTTGGAACATATTTTTTAAAACGAGGAAAGGAA
This sequence comes from Nycticryphes semicollaris, assembly GCA_013400055.1. Taxonomy (NCBI): domain Eukaryota; kingdom Metazoa; phylum Chordata; class Aves; order Charadriiformes; family Rostratulidae; genus Nycticryphes; species Nycticryphes semicollaris. The sequence goes on from VXBJ01003717.1 coordinate 1,950,432, forward strand.
CTGCTAAATTGAATCAGGAGAAGGCAAACTGAAATGGTGAAGGTGCCAGCATAGTTGGGGGGGCAACAGTAGCAGGAAGCAATTTAAGGCAATACTGCTGCCCTTGGGGCATGAGTTATTTATCAAATTGGGCCTATCTAAAAATCTGTGCATCCTTTAGATTGAATATTTTCTCACCTAAAGTGGCTGACTGCTTGCAACAACCCGTCCCTCCTTTGTTCGTTTAGCTTTGTGCGTGGTTAAATCTTGCTCCAGTAATGGCCTGCCACCCGCTTGAAAGGACTGAAATTGTAAACAGAACCACAGGAATAACGGGTTGTCTGCAAGATCGCATTGTTCCCTCTGTATGTCTTTCCCTGTCCCAGCCTCAGCATTGTCTGTCTAGTTCATATTTAGACCTTTCTGCCGTCAACCTGTTCTCAACTTGTTGCTCTGCTTCAGGTCTCTTTTTCACAGTTTTACAGTGCCTAACAGAAGGGGTCTTATTCTCAGCCAGCACTACTGTTATATATATGATTTATTTACTATAATGAAGTTAATGGTGCAGAATTACAACAAAGGAGATCTTGGGAGAGTCCACTGAAGGAACCAAACCATATAATGATACTAACCTGCCCACTGATCCTTCAGACCAGATCACAAAATGAGAATTCCAGGACAATGGAGCTACTAGAACAATGGATAACACTGAAACATTGAATATATAAATAATAATACTGAATAAAGCTTTGTTCTTTAGAGCTTTCATCACAAGTTCTGCTGATGCTTTGAGAAAGTTTATGAAGCTCAATGGGAAATTTTAATAAGAGGTAATAACAGCACTCTCATCCACTAAAAGAACCTGATTCTGACCTATTTTATAATAGGGCTATTCAAAATAACTCTGCTGACATCACAACACACTAGGGCAAGAAAAAATAGAATCAGTCCCTTGGTATTCATAAAATAACCTGACTGGGGTGCACAGAAGAAGCGTGAGGGGAAGCTTAAATAAATATCCTCATAATTAAAAAATGCTTGAGCAAGAATTTTTTTTCCTACATTGGAAGTTGTTTTGATAACATACAACAAGTTGGTAACTGAAAGCTCTGAAGCAGCTAAAATGAAGCAATAGATTGGCAATGCAATGATAATCTGCATATTTGATTGCAGCATTTATTCCCTAAATAAAGGAAGAAATAGTGGTCACAGAATCACAGAATGATATGGGGTTGGAAGGGACCTCCAGAGATCATCCAGTCCAACCCCCAATAATAAAAAGCCCTGTTTCATCTTGTGGGGGTACAAATTCCTGTAGGCTTGGGGAGTCAGGAAGAATTGCTGTTATTTGAGACAAAGCATCCAGAAACTGGGCCCAGCTGTTATCATCTGAAAGCAGGATTTTTGTTAAAGTCATATTGTCACAAGCCACATCCAGGTATGGAATTTAAAGATGGGGAGAGAGAATTCATAAATAGAGGATGGGGTGTAGTGGGAGGTCTACAGCGGTGCTATGAGACCGGCTTTTAAGAGCTTCATTAATTTGCTGTCTTTAGCTTTTGGGTGCCCCCACCTAAGTGGTGAAGGAGCTTTCACGTGGCCACAGCTGAGCTCTAGAACAAGGCTGAGGGAGAGCTTGGGATGCTTCAGAGATATGAAGCACTTTAAATATGTTTATAGGTATGAAGAAACTGGAACTGGGCTTGGATGCAATCTCATATATTTCTCACAGATTTAAGCCTTCCTCTTCTTCTGTTAAACACATAGGCTGTACTCGCTCTAGGCACACCACAGTCCTGCAGAAAAAAAGCCTGTTTTCTCTGTCCTCTGAAAAATGACTAGGTCCAGAAAGGGGAAATAAAACTGCTGTCTTGTGACAAGGTGTCTACGTCCTATGGGTGGGTGAAAAAGAGAAATCAATGAGGCTTGAAGGCTACCGGGCCATCGACAATACAAAGCCATAAAAAATTGAGAATGCTCCCACTTATTTCACTTTGTGTTTGCTGGGGACACAAGCTTACAGGGTGATGGGAGCAGAGGCAGGGATGTCTAACCTACTGCCGAGGAATCTTAAATTAGACCAAGATTCAAGGTGATGCTGTGTCACAATGGAAGCATAGGTGGATCTGAGTAAAGCTTAGCTAAAACATCTGAAAAGTAGGGGAAAAGTCTTCAGTCTTGTAAGACTTCTCTTTGTTGCTTTTGCTGTTGTTAGCAGAAGCAGGTAGACAAGACTTGCTGTGGTACTTGCATCTTCTGCTTGTAGCAGAGAAGGTACCTGCACAGTTGTTGACTTTTAAGTAGTGAAACGAGGAGAATCATTAGCTGTAAATCCAGGGTCTGGGGTGGTTGTGTTATTGCCTCTCGGGAGGCGAGTCCTGATGCCAAAAATCTCTTTGTCTTGTCTTTCTTCCTCACACGTACCACTAAATGTTACTGTGGTGAAGTGGCTGACACCTCTTTTCCTTCAAACCTTTCTTCTTCCTTGGAGTTGTCAAAGTGCTTTTGTCAACAAACATGAATAGATTCAGCCATTGCTTTCCGTTAAAAAGCAAACCAAAAATTCGCTTCAAGTTCAGAAGAAAGGCAAGGAAGGAGGGAAAAGAGAACTCTTAAAAATAAAATCTTACTTTTGAATTACTTTTTTAATTACTTTAACTCTTCTTTCATGTACTAATCTTTAGAATTTCTCATTTGCGAGCTCCATTTCACTTTCTAAGGTTATTCAAACCTTAGTTATTTCTTTCAAGTTGGAGTTTTTGGTTTGTATTGTTTTATTTTTTAAGAAGACATTCTTCTCATATGTTCCCTGCTCTGGAGACAGTAATTTCATGAGAAGAAGACAAGCATACAAACAATTCTATTAACTGAGCTAAAAATAATATATAAAAAAAAAAAGAAGAAAAACTCATCCTTTGAGACATGTTTCAGCAAGTGCTCATGTCCAGACTGATCTAATAAAGGTTTAAATTGAGGTTTGAAGTTGTAGGAGGTGATAAAAATGAATGACCTGCCTACAAGGATTTACCTCTGCTCCCTCCTCTGAAAGGAATTTGCTTAAAATTCCCCTCTTGCAACTCTGGCTGTGAGGATCCCACTCTCTGACCTCGACATTATTAGTTATCCACCTTTTTTGCTGTCTCAGCGCCTTCAACCTTTTCAACCTCCCTCCTTCCTGACACATCTCAGAGGTTTTGGGATGTTTATTCTTCTCTTCCCCCTCACTATTCCTCTCTCTTTGTATGCCAATCTGGTGGATGACTTCCTCAAACACTCTATAAGCAAATCTTCCCGTGGGTTGACCTCCCATTTTGTGGAGTAGAGCTGTAATACGTCTTTGTCAGCTCATACCTGAGCATATGGTGGTATTTTAGTTGTGAATAATTTCCTCAATCTCCACAATGAGGTAAGAAAGAACTATACACAGAGAAACTTTTTTATTTTTTTTTTTATCCCTCGTACCTGATCCAAAGCTTCTTGGAGTTGTCTAGTGTTTCATAAATGACTATTAGTGTAGTTGTCTGGGAATAAACATGTTTATGCTTTTCATTCACTGCAAACATCCTTCACTGTATGGTGTGTTACAGGGTTTTTCTCCTCTCAGTGTAGAGGCTGAGGGTCCAAATGGCCCTTTGCAAATTTATGTGGCCCTGTGACTCCTGATCATACCTCTTTCCCCTAATAGTGATTTGCTTTGCAAAACCAGTTGTCTGCATCATCGCATTTTCCATGTTTTCTCCAGATCACTTTGGCCGTGGGGCTGTGGTCATCAACAGTTATGAAGGTGTGATCCAACGGAGGGAAAAGAGAGAAGGTGCAAGATTGCAGCAGCATTCCTTTATGCTTAATACTTGCACAGACTTATGCTTAATACATATGGACTTCTTCAGTATTTGAAATTGATTTTTTTTTAAAAGTGAAGAGCATACACATTGAAGACCATTTCATGATTTATCTCTCTGGCACTATGTTATGTGTGGCTCTTATCAGCTGAAGTGAAACAGAAACTATCTAGGTGAAACCTAGGAAAACCCTAAAGAACTTGGTTTCCCTATAAAACATGGTTTCCTTCAAACAAAGGGAAGTATCAAAGCATTTACTGTTCTGCTTTACAGTTGGGTAGCAAGTTACAAGAAGGACATTAAGTTTCTCTGGTATAAAGGGAGTGCAAACCAAAACAGAAACACTTCCCTGCACCATTTTCCTGTCATTTAATGTCTGTACTAAGGAAAGAGCCCCCAGAAGAACTCCTGCAGAAGATAACAGATGTTTTCCTCCGATGAACATGGGTTTAACGTGTGCCAAATCCCAATGTCCTTACTCAGACAAAACTGCCAGAACCTGCATTAATAATGCCAGAAGGACGCGATATAAGTACTAAAATGCAAATCAAAACCCATTCAGTAATACAGTGCAAACCAACTCGAGTCTAGCCTAAAACAGTGTGTTGGCTTCAGAGCTGATGTGTTTTGTCAAAGAAACAGTCTGCTCCAAAGTGTTTTGCTGTCGGGGGAGAGGGTAGGGCATGGGCTGTGAAGTGTTGGGTGAATGATAGGAAAAGAAAGAATCCTACTCCTCTGAACACCTCTGCTTTCATCCCAGGCAAATTAGACATCAGGAAACACATTGAATGAAAACTTTCTTTCCAGTAAACACTTAAAAAAATGCATCTGAAAAGATGATTTAAGAAGACAATGACACAGAAGTGGATAATGAATCTGGACCTGTGCTGCTGCATTTGTATAGGCTTTCCAGCAATAAAGTAGGTTAAAAGACAAATTAATTGTATGCTTCCTCTTCCAGAGAAAGAGACCAATGTAGTTACTATGGCAACTACTTGCAATTCATCCTATTAACTTTCTTATTGCAGGAACAATCAATAATGATACAGATCGCTTTAGGATAAAATATACATGAAGGCTTTTAAAAAAATATATTGTTTGCTCTACTTTCAAATAAAATCTGATATGTTCTTGAAAAAGCAAAGACAATGTTAGACAGAAGCAAAGCGTGGATTTGCCAGAAGAAAGGTGATTCAAATTACCGAAATCCACCTTCTCCTCTTAGCAACTTCAGCAAACTGTTCAGATTAATTTCTTCTGAAATGTTTGATATTTGTGTTCTCTCACATTGTGAAGATTATACCTTATTTAAAGGTGTAATACTTGTGTGCCAATATCTCTGCTCAAACTGGTCAGGTGTATTCACACTCTTTAGAAGGACCAGGTAACTACTCCAAAAACCTGTTGGAAATGCTGTGCTATCACCATTGATGTCTCTCCTTCTCACAGATCTACCACAGAACTTGTATTCTCCATTTCACATTATTTTTCATACCTAAATTGGGACCCAGTTAGATACCTCCCGACTCCCGTGACCCAGGCAGCAGTAACAGCCAGGTTTAGTCTCCTTGCTGAAGAAGTTGTGCTTTTTGACGTGGTGTATAGTATACTGAAAATTCTCAATCTTTTCCTGTTTGCTTTTGTGCTTGCCAGGAGACATTTATGTCCTGAGGTTCACATCCTGTCCATGATATTTGCCTGCACCTTGTTCTGCAGACTATGTTGGCTTCAGGTACTGCCATGAGCAGAAAGCGAATGGAAATTAATCTAATTTAGGAGTGTGCCAAAGAAGTAGGAAACCAAGAACTGTTTTAGGTTGCATGATTTCTCAGTGGAAGTTAGTATTACAGGGACACCTGATAGGCCAGCTGATATGAAGTGAAGAATAACAGTTAGGACACCAGGCTGGGACTTGAGAAATGTGTATTTCTTAACTCATCTGAGACTTTCCTGTGAAGATTTACATAATAATTTTCCTTATGCCTTTTTCCTTGTCTCATAAGTGGATGATACTGTACTCCCTTGCAAATACTGAGAAAATGGAGTAGTCGTGACTCTGAGGTACACAGATGTCAGATTGATGTGGGCATATAATCTAAAAGTTTTGCCTTCTCAAGGACATCCCAGAGCATTGCAAATATTAGCCATAGATTGCTTTAAGCATTTCTTTCCTAAGCCTGGGGGAGTCTTTCAATTTCTTTCAGTGATATTTGAATCAGAATAAGTGCATGCAGCCTGCATGAACAGAGATCTATTCCAGCCCCCAATATTTCTCCATCCAAGTCACTGTTCCAAGTCCCTTCTCATTGAATATGGCCCTTTTATATCAAGAGCTGATGACTCAAGCTCTGTTTATGTGCATATGACTGTAAATATGTAATACATTTTCCAGTTTATAATGCTTGAAAAGCCAGATACGCTTTACTGCTATCTCACTTACAGGTATGAATCATAATATATTATAGTAAATTTAGTGCAGTAGCACTGCGTGAATTGCTGGGGGCATTGTCTCATGAACACGTCAGTCTTCTAACACTGTGGAGTTTCCTGAAGATGCATTTCTCTGGATTGAATACGTAAACCTGAGCTGCCTGGGAAGGAGGAATTCTGGAACAGGAATATCTCTCTGTGTTACAGAGAAGTTTGCACATCCTGACTTGACATCCCTGTTGCCATTTCATAAGCCCCAATTCTACTTTTTGTTTCTTTTGATATACAGAAGTTGGGCCTTTCTATAGAAATCCTAAATTCAGCTCATCTTCAAAGGGAGAATACAAAACATTTTTAAATAGAGAAGTGGAAGATATTGCACCAGTTAATTTACTTCAAACTGAAGCTTTTGATCTGCTGTCCTTAGATCACTTCATTAATATAAACATGACCGAAACAGTAACATCTTAACCTTCTTTTCCAAATCTCCCCTACTCCTAAGTAATTTAATTTTTTTTTTCATGTCACTTGAATTCTCGATCTACAAGTCTCCTTTGCCTCTTATTTCTTCTTATTTGCTTCAAACTGTGTATATATTACACATTTCTCTCTTACCCAAAACCCTGAAAAACTTTTCCCTTGCCCATCTAACCAAACCAACCAAACCAAGCCAAAACAACCCTCCACATCATCTCTCTTAAGTATTTCTTTCTTACCCTCCTGTAGTCTTTCTCCAGACCATACAAAAGCTATTTCTGGGTCATAAGGCTTCTCAAAAGACCATCTCAACTGTGGCTGCAAACTTAGAGATGTCTACCCGTACTTGCTGTATATTCTTCCACTTACTGCTTTTTCTCAGGCCCACCACATAAATACATAAATATGTCTTTATTTAAAAGATTGGTCTCTGGCTTTCCCCCCTGCTCCACCCCTTATTTTAAAAAGGTATAAAATCAACAAATATCAATATTAACCAGGTTCAAACTTTGCCATCCTTTAAAGAAAGTTGTTAGTGAGAGGGGAATGTGGCTTGCTATGCTTAACAAAAAAATGCAAAAACATCTGAGTACTTTCAGCTGTTCTTGTATCTGCCCAATAAAAGAAAATCTGACAATCTCTCCGTCAGTTTAGGGTTTTTATAGAAAAAGATGAGCAGCAATTCCCGGAGGATGCATTTAAAAGCTCTATACAACCAGTCTCTACTTGGAGACTTAGTTTCTCCTGCCCTTTTTGTTTTTTACCCCACTCCCACAACTTTTAAAAAACTTAAGGGGAAACTGTCACAATATATTTGTAAAGTACACAGTGAAATATGAAGACTCTTCCCATACCAATAATGCTCTGCATACTGGGAGTCTTCATCCAAACAGTTTAGTTCTACAATACACCAAATAAAGATGTTGAGAATCAAAATGGTATCATCAAAAATTGGATTTAGGGACTGCTTGGAATATGAAAGCAATAACTGAGACTTCACAAGGAAGGTTTCTCTGTTGTTAGAGAAACTTATACAATATATCTGGGAAACGGTTCAGCAGGGATTCTTGTAGAAGGTGGCACTGAGATCTGAGAGTACAGTGCCAGCAGAGATTAAAAAAGAAAACAAGACCTGGCAAGAAAAGCCAAAACAACATGATGCCATCAATTTAGGTTCTTGCTGCCTCAGCTGCCATAGCCTGTGTTTATGGATGAGAGTTGTGGCTGAGTGATATGAAATAAAAGAGAGGTGACTGACCAGTCACTTGGAAAATAACTGAACATGCTTCAATGTTCGTTGCAAGTATTAGTTTTTTTAAGAAAACTTGGTCCTGAAGTCCTAGATATATAAGGAACAGCTCAAGATTTGGTAAACTTGCTCTATTTGAGATCACAAAGATAAAAAGTCTCACTGACAATACCTCTGTGGATATTTTACCTGGCAGAAACCGTCGTTTGCATTTGTAGTGAGCAACTAGCATAAACTAGTGCTACACAAAACAGTGCGTGTGTGAGAAAGGCTTTGGCGAGGCAGGGGTGAGAGGTGTGAGTCTGGCCCTCTGCAGCGCTGGTAGCTCCTCTTGGAGCACTCTGGCTCCTGCAAATACTGTCTGGGGACTTGCAATTCTCACCATGCTGTAAAAGAGCGATGCGGAATTTAAGACTGTATGTTCCCCTTTTGGAAGCCAGGAAGATAAATAGAGAAATAGAGCTTGACATTTTAAGGCTCTTGTGGATTTACATGAGGATGGATAAACCTGTAGTCCTAGTGTTGCTCAAAATACTCCGTGTTTGTGCCGTACACATGAGATAATACAAGAAAACCATGTGACCATAGTGAAGACAAAATACTGTTGATGCATGGTTATCTGCATGTGATACCAGAATATCTAAATCGAGGAGATCTAAAGCCACTGCTTCCTTTAATATACTGTTACCATAGCACATGCATGAAGGATTTCAGATGACTGTGATAATTCAGGGCTCTTTCCAGGTTTTCTCTTCAATGGTCACTGTACAAATACTCCATAGTTAGTGAAATTGGGGTAAGTAAGAAAATTTTGCTTGTTACTTATTCAGCTGGGATATTTATTTTGCTTTTTGATAAATAGTTCCTGAACCAATCCCTCTGTTATCTCTAGTTCTGTGACAGTCACTTCCCTTTTTGTCAGTTAAAAGTGTGAAGAAATTATTTTTAAAAAGTCCAAAGTGGATATCCATGTGCTGATTCAAGTTCTGTAGTGTCAGTGGAAATACAGCTCATAATTTCAGTAGGCTTTGAGTTAGACCCACACTTTGTGACATTATCTGCCTCAGTATTATGCATTTTCTATTTCTCTGTTTCATCTGAGTTAAGGTTTCCTGCCCTTCTTGCTGCTCCTGAAGAAAAATGCTGCAGTCTCTACGACATGTAAGATGCACCCAATCTCTCCTTTATTCCCTTGAAGTTACTTCAGTGTTTAAATAATGTCAACTTTAATTGTGTTTGAGATGAAGGTAGAGGAAAACTGAGGGATTGACTCTCTGGTCTCACGGTTAATGCACTCCGATTTGGGATGAGGAGAGGTGTCAAGTTCAATTTTCTGCTTCAAATGAGGAGGATGGATTTGAACTTAAATCTCTTGTATTTCTGTGATTAACCCTGGGCAGGTGAATGAAGGGCTCTATTTCTTCCTTCCTCCTCCTGGTTGTGATTTGATCTGATCAGGAAAACATTCAGATCTCTATGTCACAAGTGGCACAAGGTACGTCCCTCCTGTCAGGAGAAAAGCATTCCAATCTCCCAAAAAGCAAAACTGAAGCCATAATATATTCCTCAGTATTTCCTTCTGGCAGAAGTAGGGGGTGCCATTGTAGACAGGGTGGTGTTTATTCAGGACTGCATGATGACTGCATTCCACTAAGAGCACGGTGGACCTGGGAGTACCACCAGGAGGCTGGTTCCAGAGGTGGGAAAGCAGAGCCAGGCTGGCACCCACCCTGTGCCTCTAAACCCATAGCCCTTTGTTGAGTTACCCAAGATGGGCATTATTTCATTCCCTATTATACTGGAGATGTAGGTCTCCACTGGAGCTTTAGATGTGAAGCAAGCTGGAAACTTCAAAGGAAGATGACATTAACAGTCTGTAGTTTTCTTTTCCTTGATGGTACCAAGAGCAGGACTCCCACGGATATCAGTCAGTAGCATCCAGCCTGCTGCCAATGTAATAAGTCTATTATTTTAAGAGGCTAACAACTCTGTGGGAAGGTCGGAGGGCACCTTACCACGGGAGCAGTCAGCAGCCATCAAGAGCCTGCTACAAATTCTGCAGGTGGTGTAGCTTTCGTGCTCAAGTGCTACCCAACGTCTGTTCCAGAAACATCTGACCTTAATTTGCTATGAGCTATTTTCAAAGGGAGCCTGACTTCTTTTCGCAAAAGTGTTGTGACTGGAGAAATAAAACAAAACACACAAGGGTTAAAAACTAGGCGGGATAAATAAATAAACTGTGTTGGATAGGATAATGATCTGAAACCAGTTGTTGCCAAACAAACATTTATTATTATAAATCATCAGAGGCCTAAAAAAATATAGACTTACCCGAATAATACCAAACAAAAATGCTTATGTAATAATTAAACATGCAAAATTCACAGCTCCCTAGAAAATTAATTTTTTCAGGGGCAGATCCAAATCTATTTCACTTGCATGCAAATCACTCACAAAGACGGCAGTGCAGAAAATCCTATGCCTTTGCTAAGATTTATTTAATCATTTAAAGCATGATTTGTGCTGAGACGATGAAGACGTAATTGTAAAATACTCCTGGTTATAACATCACAGTGCTAGACAATTCCAAATAAATGATCACGTTCTGACCTTCTTTGTACTGGGTGACAAGGCGGGTTGTATTAAAAATGCTAGACATGACATCTGTACTAACAGGTGCTTGGGTAAACCTTAGATTTCCTTCCGTGATTTATTTATTCCTGTCAGTTAATATGCCAATATTGCTGGAATTCAGCACAAAGTAGCCAAATTCGGAAGAACACAAAAAGCTAAGCAGAGGAATGGTGCTGGCCAAGAAGCTGGGCAAGGAGGAAAGGACAGAGGTTATGGAATGTCTTCCATGATAAAATGTGTGAACGTGTGCCTACACATATGGTAGCAGAGAGGAGCTGAGTTCTGGTTTAGAGCTGCAATCAGGGTATATCAGCCCTCCTGGTGTGGGATCCTCTGAGACTACAAGGCATAGATAGGTCTTGCAAAGTTAAGCAATATCAATGCATTCTCCCCAGGCAAACTGGAGTTTAATATAACTTGGGCTTTGTGAGAAGGGAGGGAAGCTAATAAAACAATTTTTAAAAAACCCCAACAGACCAAACAGTCTCTTTAGATGATGACAACAGCTGAAGAAGCTGAGGTTGATGGTGACATCATGAACATTTCAGCCTTCCCAGAACAGATGCCTGAGCCTTCCCAATGAGAGTCCATTTGCTGCAATGCAGAATGGCAGTATTTAACTTCTGCATCTCCCAATCACTCCAAATGAAAATGAAGCTGCTTTGACCTCGTTCTTTTAAACCTGAGCCCAAATGAAATAGGATATTTAAATAAGGCACTGTCTGAAAGCTGAAGGGCGATGGAGTTGTGAGCAGTAAACAGCGCTGCTGTAGCTCAGGGGGTGGGAATGTCTGCTTGTGCATGTTACACACCATCACTTGTCTTTACATTATCTTCAATCTCTTCCTCTGAGATGTATCTGAGTCCCTGCACAGAGAAGACTGCCTGAACATCAGCACTCTGTGGCACCGCAGTGTCAATACCCAAAGGGATGCTTTTTCAAGGCATGGCTTTTGACATCCGAAATGACAACCTCTGTTCTGCTTGGACGTTTCAGCAGCCTTTTGGTACTTCTTCTGTCACTCTGGGGATCCCTATCTGCATTGAATGGGAAGCAGTAGATGCTGTCAGGTTGCAGAGTAAAATCATAATTTTCCTTTACTGGGTGACAAGATCTTTGACTGGCATGGGGTTAAGCTGAACAGGTAGTGAGTGTCTTTAGAAAAGGAGCTGAAGACACCACAGATTCATAACATGACATTTTAATCAAGCCCTGGGCAATTTGCTAATTACATTCGACTGCACTTAAAGGAAAAACAGGAGTTGTCAGGGTTTTGTGGAGACAAGCAGAAAATGGGTTTGGGTACAGCACTGACTATTATGAATACCTTAGTGTCAGATTATCCAGGAAAGACAGAGGCAAATCCTAGCAAAAGTCATATTTGCAATTTCCTTTCCAACTTCGCTTTGGAGTAAATTTGGTGACCGGTTTCTTCTTCTTTTTTTNTACATCTTTTCTATATTTAAGTATGTATAATGGATCTGCTAAAAAACATCAGGGACCATTAAGCCAGAGAAGCATGAAATCAAGTAGAAATTATTATTTTAATTCTATGCACTTGTGCATAACAGTATGAACATGGTGCCAAATAAACATTCATCAGAACTCCAGCTAGTGCTCAAGACAGTAATCTGATTTTCACTTTGGAAGTAGGAAATACATGCCTGCATACATTACAAGTGAAATTTAGCTGCAAAAAACCCCAGCTTGTGTATATTCTGACAGGCAAAAGGAAATGTCAATTACTCAATAGTAATTTTATTGTTAAGAAACTCTTCAAATGGCAGCACTGGGCCTTGACAGACAAGCACCAATCTGTAAACTTTGTTAATCGTGTGAGAGCTACAGAGGCATAAGTTCGGTGTTCATTAACTTTGCATGATCCTGCCTCATCACGAGCAGGTTCGGAGTCTCAGTCTCACACATAGTTTCTAAAGGGAATCTCCTGTTTGACTTGGTCTAGTTTGTGGCAGAGACCATCGGTGTGTTACAGCACAAAGAAATGAACGCCTTGCGATGTACCGTGTTCTGTACAGATGTTCTCGCCTTGCATTGAGGCTGTGCCATGGCAAAGGTGGGACAGAGTACACCTTTAAGTCTGTTTAAATTCTGTTGGGAATGTCTGTTTAACAGCTGGCCAAGAGGAAGATTCTTTCACCCTAGAACAGATCAAAATTTTACATTTCTGATTTGGGATAACAAAGATGTTATGAGACATGGTTGCTATCTGATTAGGAAACATAATGTTGTTTCTCCTCTGTAACAGGACTGATTCTAAACTTCAGTGTTAAACTTTCTCTAGGTGCATGTTATAGTAGGGTTTGGTCAAAATTTTTGAATAAATTTTTCAATCAGCAGTTCTGATTTGCCATTCTCTGGTTCTCTTGTTAATTAAGGTGTCGTGCTCGGCATGCAACGAAGTTACTTCGTACCTTCCAGCAGCATTACTCCTGTCACATCGTGTTTGCAAGATATATTTGTGAATAATATTCTCACAGCAGAAGTGGAGTATAATAATCACAATTAGTCTTTTTTTAAGTGCTGCTTCCTTGTCTCCATGGCCCTATCTGCCATTCTTGCTTTCTTTTATAGAGCAGCTTCCAGAACAACACGTGTTTCTGTGTGAAGATTCCTGGACTTTAAATGTAGTTGATTTTAGCACGCAGGTGGCACTAAGGCTGAAGTGCTGGTGGAGCTGGATGTGCCAGGCTGTAGCTGCAGAAAGTAGAGTAATGCTCTATTTAAAGCTGATATAGTTATTTCCTACCTGGTCCAGTGTTTGAATGCCATCACTACCATACAGTTTAGGGAGAAGGAAAGGAATCCATGCTTTCTGGAAGGGGAATGAAACCCAGGGGAGAAGGGCATTCCCCAAGGAACTTAAGGAAACCTGCTGAGGAGGGTCTAATCTGGGCTCCCTGAATCCCAGTTTGGCATTTGAGGCACTCAACAATCTTTCTTCACTAATCCCACTGCTTCTTAAAGAGCTCTGAGACCATGGGTAATTCCTGGGTGTGTCAGCAACCCATTTACAGCTATTAATAAATTCAGTAGACAAAAGGTGAGGGAAAACAGTAGTCAATTAACGCTTGAGTTTATTAAGTAAGAGAACAAATAGCAGAAGCAATTGAGAAGGAGAAAGTCCTCTAAAGTATTTTATGTCACTTATCTGTGATCTTGATGAGCATCCTTTAAGAACAGAAGGTAGTCTAACAGGGAGAAAGTACCATCCCCTTCCTTCCCAGGTAAACTATCTGATGTAGTAAACAATAAATTATAATTGAAAGCTGAATATTTTAATAGCTCTTCTCCTCACTTTCCAGTGGCAGGTTGGTTTAATGGCCATGGATTAACACATTCTGGCTAGAACTGCACTGGGCCATTCCTCTTCGGTGGTAAGTGAAGAGTTCCTGTAGTTTCTGTGTAAAATGCAAAGTAAAACACCTCAGCCCACATGCTGCCTTTCAGCATGGAAATGCATGGCTGTACGAAAAGGATGAAACAATATTTCCCTGCTTTCCTTACTTTTCTGGCTTCTTGATGTTGTCTGTGCTGCCCTTTGCTCTGTCATCTCTCTCCCTGGCTCTCAGAAGAAGGACACTGTGGCATACTAACAAGCTGAAGGCAGTTAATGAATAACAAAATGGAGAGTGCACTTCCACAGACTCCATAATTTCAGAGATTGCCTTACAGAGGGTAAGGCATCTGAAATCCCCACGTTTCAATGAGGGAAGAGGCATATCTCTTCTCACTTTGCACTGTGTGAGAAGGAGCTGTGGTCTCCTGCTGGCATTATAGGAGTGACATCCTCCACAGCCCTCCAAGTGACAGCTTTCACTCCTGCTCTTTCACTTTTAAGGGTACTTAGGTCCTTTGGGATAGTTCCAGCCTTTGCTCCTCAGCTCTTATGGTTTAGGTTCCTGACCCTGGCAGGAAGACATATGTGCATCCAAACTCTTCACAGTGCACACAGGAAGCCCAATATACCCTAGCAAAGTAAGCCAGAGTACCCACAGCTGTGTGGAAAATCACCTGAAGCAGCTTCCTAGAGCTTCAAACCCCACAGTCACTCAGGTCCTTCCTGCATCTCCATTCCTTACGCCTGCTCTGCCTGTGACTGCTTGTGCCAACAGAGCATCAAACCCCCTGCCTTGCCTCCTGCTAGATGAGCTGACCTACAAGAACTCTGTCTCTAAACTAGTAAACAAGGATACTATAAATGTACCCTGTACTCATGTCTTTGCTGATGAAAGTTGCAGATCCTTTACCTGGTTAGGTGATTGCCATCAATCAAAGCTGCTTCAGAATAGCAAATCTGTAAAAGACATGACTGAAACTCATAGTCTAAGTTAAATGCAAGTCATACAAGAGTTAGTTGTGCATGTGATCACCATCAAAAACACAAGCTGGGAAACGGAACAAAAGCTACAAGTAGTATTTTTTAAAATGCTGCATAATTTGGAGCATGGTAAGAAAGAACTATGTAAAGAGCTCATCTGGTACAAGGTAAGGAAAGAAATGTACAATATCACCCTTTATCAATTTCTGATAAGGCTTTGGATTTTTTCTCAGAGCCATTCTCCTAAGTACCAGGTTAAACCACACCTATGATGTGCACTGTACTCTCAGGGCTGGGTTGAAATCTTTCCACTAAGACAGACAAGGCTTGATGCCGCAGGTGCTCTTTGAGATCACCTACTCGTGGACTGTGGTGGGTATGAGACCATACCCTTTTGTTCACCAGTACCTCAACCAAACAGGCAGTCTGTAGCAAAAGCAGTGTATAGCTGATCAGGTGAGACCACACAACTGTAAAGAAAGAACCCATCCTCCAGCCAGAGAGGCAGATTTTGAAGATAAACCTGAAGCAAGTAACTGTATGGATTTATTTAATACCTTGCATGCAGGAGGAGGCATCTTCCCATGGCTCCCTGGTTAAACCACCTGCAAGTTAGTCCTTGCAGACAGCAGATAGGCAAAAAGGTTGTAGCCCCTACAGTGTTGCTTTAAAATGGAAGTGGAAAAGACAAATATTCTGATACTGTGTCAGGCAGTCACTCGCTGCTCCACTGTTTCCCCTCCATGTAATATTAGCATAGGTTTGGAAAAGACCAGGCTGTGCATGAATTAGAGTCTCTGATTCATATGCTGGGAACGTGTTCTCTTCCCAGCATGGTTTGCTGTCTTTTACAGAAGAGGATGGCAGAGACTAGAGGAAAAGTAAAGCAACTGAGAATTTCAGTGTCTAATGTATTTGGAGCTTTCCATACAGTTTCAAACAATAGCGAGTAGCCTCTAGTTCCTCCTGGGCTGCCGTGGATTAGGAGTGGTTTGGTTCTCCCTCCTTAATCCAGGTGTTTATTAACACAGTGAAGCAAAACCGTGCAAGAGACGTTTCGGGGGTGTTTGCTAGAATTTAAGATGTTTTGAGCTGACTGTAAACTTCATTTTAGTCCTTAATGCAAGAAAGACATCAAAGTGAAGTATTGATTAAACTGCAACACCAGGCGGGCTGGCAAACTCCCTTTCGAGGCAAACCTCTGACTATTTTTCACAGCAAACAAGACCTCCCTGACAGCACTCTGCCTCCCGTCAAGGGGCTGGTGACATGCCCAACCTTTGCTGCAGAAATCGTGTGGGCTGGCAGTGGCAGGAGAGCTGACGGCAGCCAGGGACCAGGCTGCATCCTATCTGCTGAGTGCTATCGGCTTAATTACAGCAAATGTCTGTGTTTGTTTATGGGCTGAGAGTTTTTTATTACTATTTTTTTTTCCTTTCTGCTGCTTTTCCTTTCCCTTCCACATCACTGGCACCGGCTCCACTTCACTTTTAAATGTCTTTCCCCTGGATAATTCAGATTGCTATCTCTTGATGGTTGTTTTTGTTGTGACCTCTTAATTTCCTGAATTTCTGACACATTATTTATTTATTGTTGACATGATGGAAAGAATAAAGCAACAGAGAAAACAACAGAGAATGATGCTGAAACTACATTTGTCTCTTGGTCTTCCTCTTCAGCCCCTAGTGCTCTCTGCAAAGGAGAACAGTATTGTTTCCACTTGATGCCTTTCCTCCAGCCCAGTTTTTCTATTTGTATTTCTTTTTTGTGACCTTGGAATTACTCAGCAGGCAGAACTGAGAAAAATAGCTAAAGTAACAAAAACCTCTTCTGCCTAACAATCTATTGGAAGAGGCCTAAAAACCTTGGTAAAATAACATTGTAGATTTCAAGTATTTATTTGGTTTTAACGGTTTTTAAAATAATTCGTATTGTATTAAAATACAGGAGGGAGCAGAGAGGTTCTAGGGTTTGTTAGGTTTTTTTTTAAAAAAAAAAAAAACAGCTCTTCAATTTCTTCTTTCTCTTTCTCGAACACAAGCTAGTTTAATTTTTCTAAAATCAGAAGGACCAGCTTATGTGAATCTCCAGCGAGGAACTGGGCACTGCCGTGATGAATTCCACCCTGGTCTTTTGAAAACCCCGGCTGCAGCGCTCAGCTCAGCGCTGTATGATTTGTCTTCACTAGGGCTTTTAGAAGATATAATCTAAAGACATATGAGAAGATAAGAAGGGTGATTGATTGCAATGTTATAACTAATAATACTTTATGTTAAATTGCAGGTTTTTTTCATCTGCCCTATGTCACTGTATGCTCCTGTTCATAAATTTTAAATCCATATTTACATTTTATGGAGAATTTTAAATAGTCTGGTTCAGTAGTAAAAATCTATTGAACAAAATTTAATCTGTTGTGATCTTTCAGGTATAACACATTCAGAATTGTTTCACGTGATAACAAGGCTTTGCCACAAGAAAACATATTTAGAATATATAGAAGCAGCAGAATCTTGGTGAACACTGGCTACTGTAATACCTAACTAAATCAGTTAATTTCTAATTTAAATATCTTTCTGTGTGTTTACTTTTTTCCCTACTGATGTTAAAAAATGCTTCATTCGTACCTTACCTAGTTTTTCTAATGTAACATGCATTTAATTCTCAAGCAGTCGTTACTTGATAACCCATCAGTTAATTTCAAATTCTACTTAAGAAAGGCACATAAGCAGACATTAAAAACCCCAGCTAACATTGTAGGATGGCAGTGAATATTTGTAATGGTGGAAGCATAAATTCAGTGACATTTTATTGCAATTCTACAGGAATTGTTCTTTCAAAACATTGCATCAATTTCCAAATCCATTTGTTATTCATTATATCAGAGGAAAATGAAACCATTTAATACACTATAGCTTGTCATATGTACTTCTCTTAGTGCTCCATTTTAATTTAGTTGTACTTAGTAGACACTTAACAGATTGTCATTCTTAAATTTAATAGGCAAAATCTGTCTTTATCTTGTTCTTTCCTATAGATTAATATTAATCTTACTCTAAGATAAGTTTCTATCATTAAAACAAAGAAGACTTCTTGAAAAAAATCTTGTCTAGCAGAGTTACCTATATCATGTGCTTGCTTGTGGGAAAAGGATTGAAAATTTAATAAATCCTCCAGCCTTCTGGAAAGGTAGAGCTGGATAGAAGACAAAATGAGATGGAAAAAAACTAGACCAAAGAAATGAGGCTATCAAGACCACCCTAAGCCTGAGTTCAGATAATAACTGGTGGTAAAGAGAAGAGGGTCAGAAAAGAATGGAATAAAATTGATGGGTTGGACACCAGGACTCATTGGATGACAAAATAAATGCAATATTGATGTTTCCACTCATTGCATCCTTGAAGCTTCCTGAGACATGAGGCTTTTGCCTGAGGGATTTGAAAGGTGAACTGAAAGAAAAAAGCTGCATTTAAAAAGGAGGCTTGGAGATCACTAAAATCTGTGCTTGGTGTGAAACACTGAGGTGGTCCCTAGGCTGCCTTCTGCAGCATGTGAGAGATGCAGGCACCTAAACCCACCTCCAGAGCAGCCACAGCTGGTCACCAGGAAACACCAGCTGCAGAACTGTAGTTTAAAGCCAGCTTTCTGCTCCAGGATTTTGTGTCCATATCAAATTTGTAGGCCTTTTACTCTGGGTGCCTAATGTTTACGTCTAGAGAAAAACAGCTTCGTGTTTAGGAGCCTCTGAAAATACAGGGATTAATCCCCAGAGCATCCCCGATATCAGAGGGAGAGCTTTGGCCAGAGGATAATGTGTAAAGAAGGAAAATGCCACTGTTGCCTCTGTATTATCTCACCTCTTCTTCTAGAACTGCACTTTCAAGATGTCAGTAACTTTGAGATATTTTAAAAAGCTTCAAGGAAGTCAACTGAAGTTTTCCATAGATGACTTGCTTCCAGTCGCTGGTTGTGAAGGTTAAAGCAGTTCTGGGTGAGAGCTGAGGTGAAACTCTTGACCCTTCTATAGCAAGATCTGAGGAACACAGAGAGAGAACCCGGAATGTGTGGATTGTCCCCAGGCCTTGGTGTGGTCATATGGTTCCTCACCTGGGCTGGAAAGGGGACCTGCAGAGGGACCTCAGGAAGACACATTCTGAAGGGTGTGGAGCATGCAACAGTGGGGTTCCTGCCGTCTCTACTTCGTGTGTCCTTCCTTTTTTGTCTCACTTCTTTCTTTTCTCTTCCTCCTTACCTTCTGTTTAGTAAGAGCTCGGATTAATTGACCAAGACTGCATCTTCTGCAATGTTTCTATGAGCCTGTGACCAATGAGATAGCTCAAAGCAAAGCCCTCAACAGCTCAGTGCTGCTGCAAGTTTGCCAAATCTTGCAGTGGCTGATAAGAGTGCGCGCCGTGCTTGAGCTCCTCCAGCTGCTATTGTGAATTTTGAAATGAGTTTCGGAACGGTGGGGGAGTTCCATGAGGCTGGGAAAAGCAAATGTTGTTCCAGTATTTAAAAGAGTAAAATGAGATGACCTTGGTAATTGCATGTTTGTCAGATTGATACTGGTCCTGGAATGGCTGATGTAGAATTCGATTAATAAAGGATTAACGGTAGAAATCTAATTAATGCCAATCAACGCGGGCTTAGGGAAAGCGGATCCTGTCAAAATTACTTTTTTGTGAATTAGATCACAAATTTTGTTGATAACCATAATAATGTTCATGTAATAGCCTTGTATAAAGCATTTGACTTGGTACCGCATGACACCGATTAGAAAAATAGAGAGATATGAAATAAACAGTTCACATAAAATAGATTAAAAATTGGCTGACAGGGCTCAGACTAACTCTAATAAGTGATCTATACCAGTTATGTATTTCTTTTTCTTATGAACTACATGCATTTCTTATCCTTTTGTTATTTTAGGCTTTTTATTTATGATTTCAGAGGAAAAATAGTTGTTACTGAGCAAGTCTGCAAGAATCACTGCTACAAAATTACATGAACTACCTGTTTGCATCCAGATTAAGAAAAAGGCATTTTAGTGCAACCATAGGTAAAACCATACCTTGACAGAATGAATCTTCACTGATGTCCGTCTCGGCTCTGGGAAACATATTCTAATCAAGTCCTTAGGGGTCACGGTGGCTAACCATGCTGAACACGAGCCTCCAACAGGTAAGACTATGCTCCATACACCTTTTCTTTTAGTTTAATATGGATGGCCACACCATGTTACTAATATAAATTACATTAATATATTAGCAAAACTCATCAGGACTGCATTCCACATCAGCTAATAAATGCCAGACCCCTGACAAGGCCTCCAGCTCAGGTTCCAGGCTCATAGTGTGCTCCTTTTGATCTAACCCTGGGCTCTACCAGCATCTCTGCTGAGTGTTCAGCTGGGTTCAGCTGAATCCTTTGTATCACACTTCATGATTGCTCAGCCGCCAGGAGAATGGTCTGAGCTAATATCCTGGGGAGAAGGGTCATATTTCTTCTATGAAATCAGTGTGGTACAGACCAGGAAAACTGAAATAGGAATGAAGGGGTTCGTCTGCCCAAAGGGGCACCAAAGCACGTGATAGTGTCACATCTAGTTCTTGAATTCCAGATAGGAAGGATGGGAGTAGTGAAACGACGGAAGAATGACTTATTAAAAGATCTGGGATAATTTGTCTTAATTAAATTAAAGTCCTATCATCTCAGAATTGGAGGGGTTAAGCTGTTAGCCCAAATCCAGCATGGCTGTCAGTCCCATCTTCACTATGATTTATGGTGGCTGTTAATCCCTCGGTTTATCCTGCAAGTTGACACCAGCCCTTATAGGAAGAGTGGGCTGCAAGCATCTTTACTTCATATTTGATGAGTGGAAGCTCCATAAAAAGAAATGTGTAGTTCTTAAAACGAAAAAGTTTGGACCATCATGCAAGAAATAATTAAAGTTTTAATCACTCATTGTGAGCAGGGAACGCAAATATAAGAACTACCTTCTTCTAGTTTAGTAGTGGTTAGGACTTTAAATCACTCTAGAAATATCATCAGCGCCCGTAGTTAAGGTAATTAACTGTTGGGGAATAGGTTGTGGTTGATTCTCTGTCAAGCTTGAGACTACAGGTTTTCCTGGATGATCTGCTCTAGTTCTCTCAAGAATTAATTCAGGAAAGGCTCATGGTCTGTGTTAGGCAAAGCACAGTAAATGCCCTCCAGCCCTTCAATCTGGGTCTGAAGTCGGGTTGCAGAAGAAAATCCATACCAATTAGAGAAGTTATATTTGTGATGTGTCCTGTTTATTGGTTTCAGTGAGGCTTTAGGAGCTTGGGGTTGTGTTTGCTGTGTTTATATTTACTGTTCTCATCTGCAGCCTTAGATTCTTTTATCTCCAAGATTTAGGTGCAGTGCCAGACAGTGCCAGAACATCTTAACTATCTTCACATTTCCTCCAACAGAGCAATTCTTAACCTGCATTACAAAAAAA
>VXBJ01003717.1:1971901-2002986 GCA_013400055.1 Nycticryphes semicollaris
AAAAAAAAAAAGAAAAAGAAAAAGAAGAAGAAGCACCAAATGGAGAGTTGTCTTTATAAATATCACTAGAGCCTGAGATAAAGGAGATAAGGCTTTGGACACCTGAAGTGTAGACCAATTAATTGACAGTTTTATATTCATATGTTCTAATACAACATTTCTTCAGCCTTTTAATAATCCTTAGGCATATGTTTGAGTTGGTTATTGCAATGAGATTAAGGCTGAGGTCCTTGAAACCCCTGATGATCTTTTACTTTTTATTAGACAGTATTGTGTTCTAATAAAGTTAAAACCTATTAATTCAGTGAAATAAATTTACTCAGAAATAAATACAACTGAGTTGTCACTTATTCTTTACCTGCAAGACAGGAAATTAAAGCTGACTTTCCAGAGGATCTTGCAGTAATGGCAGAGCTTTTCTGAAACTTTGGTCAAGAATATCACAGAGGCAGTTTAACTTTCTCTCAAGGATTTAAATCTAGGATTATATTGAATTATTCCATAGTAAAATATAAATTAATGAAAGTATAAGATGGAAATCTGGCCTGTTGTAGTAAAAAAGAGCTTTGTTATGTTCTGCTGTATTTTACTCCCTGTCCAGTGGGGCAACAGTTGTGAGATGCACCTAGAAAATCTTGGAACTTGCAGAGGTGTTAGATGTCTAGTTTTTGCAGAAATCCTATAGCCACTGACTCTCCTTCCACAATGTCCTCTGCCTTGTGGCTACATGACATCTAGCTCTTAAGCAAGACTCTTCATCAACAAGTAGGCCTCGAGGTTCTTGATAAAAGTTGATTCTAAAGTATTTTATATTAACATTGCAATTCAAATTTAGCAGACCAGAAGTATGTGTATAACAAGCCAACTTTTGCTGTTGTTTAAGAGTTTGAGGGATCAAGTAGAAAAGCTCTCTCATAAGATCAGTGGAACATATAGGAAATGGAAGTTTGGGCTTTGCATGATGACTTTGAAAACACTGTATCTCTCCTGAGAGTGGCTGATACTGGAGGAAAATAATTTAAAAGAATGTGATGCAGGTGA
This sequence comes from Nycticryphes semicollaris, assembly GCA_013400055.1. Classification (NCBI taxonomy): domain Eukaryota; kingdom Metazoa; phylum Chordata; class Aves; order Charadriiformes; family Rostratulidae; genus Nycticryphes; species Nycticryphes semicollaris. The sequence continues at coordinate 1,972,943 of VXBJ01003717.1, forward strand.
TAAAATCCACATACCAAACTGCAAATTTTGAAAACTGCCTGTTTTCATTACTCACATTATGATTCCCAAAACACCGTTTTTCTTGGTGCTTTAATTATTTTCTCCATCAACTCTACTGAAGGTTCATCTGAGGCTTGTGAACATAAGAAGCTTTTTTAATAAAAAAAATAATCAGAGGGCAAGATTGTTTTGCAGAACTGATTCTCTCAGGTATTTCAAACACCAGTGATAAACTCTACAAGTCCATCTGCAGCAAATGTGAATTTAGACTGAGTCCAGGATAAGCACTAAGCCAATCTAGAATTTGCTATAAAAACTGACAGTCGACTGAAATGAAGCTTGAACTCTCCTTTCACAACATCCTGTGTGCGAGCATCGACATCCATTGAAATGGGAGTTTCTGATGGGACATAAGCAATGGTTCTTACTGGAAAAGCCATGCTTGGAACCTGACAGCACTTCTGTAGCATCCGATCAGAGAGTGGCCATCGTCCCTTCCTGTCAATATGTTCAGATTGCGATGGAGCAGAGTCGTGCAATCCCCCTTGACTTCAATAGAAGTTATATGGCTGAAATTAATGTCAATAGGGGATGTGCATAGGCATCGAGGGGAGAAAAGACTTCATAGTGTGCTAATTAAAAAATATTCCCCTATTGTACCTTTCCCTAGAACCCCACTCTTATAACCAATTTACTCTTCAGAACTGATTAGCATACTAATAACATTCCCTCCAGTTCACAAATAGGACTCCAGTTGAGAATATCCATTAAATGTAAAGTTATATAAGCTGTAAGGTGCAATACGGGAAGTAAAACGGTCTCATAAATAAAAATGTTCCTATTACACTTTGTTACAGCTTTCTGCTTTTCAGCTTTATTTTTGAATGCTCACATAATAATAATTTCCAGATTAGCAGTGTTCAGTTCAGTAAGTGATGAGGCACACCAAAGACATCTCTCATCGTACACGTCCTTCCTAAATTCAGTTTTAAGTTTCTTTTAGACCTTTCTTTATCTCTTTATCCGAGTCCCTTTTCCTGTTTCTTGCTTTTGTTTTGAAGTCTTCCCCTTTGCTTCTCTCTATGTTGTTATCTTTACTTTTCTTATTTTCTGAAGATGTAGAAGTTTCTATGTCATTCTTCATCCCTTACAAGCAGCCGTACTCTTTCTTTTGGCTCAGCGGGTCTCAGCATGGCTTCAGTCCTGCAAGTGTTTTCAACTAAGCACTGAGAAATAAATTTTAAAAAAAGAGTAGGGCTGTGTGAAATTTCCTGCTCAGTGCTGCTTCCCAGGGAATCCCTATGTTTTCCAATTGTTTTCCACACAAAACAAGTACCATTCATGAGACATAAACTTCAATTTAAACAAAAAGAAAAAAAAAAGTAACAGAACTCTGACATAATTTGGCTCCAAACAATAAATATTTGGATATAGATGCTCTCTAACTTTCATGCTACAGTTTTCCTGGATCCTAATGTTTCCTCTATGGTTCAGCTGAGATATCAACAGCTTCAGGATTTCACTCCACTTAGGATCAGGGCTGGGAAAGTAGCTGTGCCACAAGAACAGGCATCTCCCGTGGAGACTGTAGATGAGGTACTTGGTCGCACTCCCTTTTTTCAGTCGCCAGACTGATCACAAGTAGCTGAAGCACTCAACATGAGTGTTTCTGTGGCAGGTCAAGCCACCCTGTCTTTGACAGCACAGCTCCAAGAGTCCAGACATTGTCAAGGCATTGACACACACAAGTGGAAAAGCAAAAATTGTTAGTAAAAAGTGAAAAATATATCTTAACGGAGCATCACAATCTCTGAGAGCAAAGCAGAATGGGACCACGTGAATAATGTCTCTGTGATAAGCTTCTAAAATCCTTGCTGAAGAATGATCTGATCTTTTTCCATCAGCTACTGTGATAGCTCTCCCTAGCAAAGCCATGGCTGTGAAAGTGGTTAAATGGGAGCTGGATGTGAGGAGCCAAGGCTCAACGAGAAAACCACTTCTGTTTTTTCATGTATAAGTTAGGTAGGTAAGACAGGACTGTCCCAGGAAGTAACACAAGTTGAGGAATTCTTTTCAAGACAAACCATGAAGAATAATTCAGGGACGATTTAAAAGCCTAACCTTCAGAAAGTAACACAATATTTTCTTCCTTCAGGCATAAGTTAAAGGGAATCTATATTTAAAAATATCTACTATGCAAACAGATATTTTTGTTAAATGGATTTAAATTGTTCTAACTGATGTGAGGGCTGCAACTTCCTTTGACAAGGATAGTGGAGACGTGTCTAAGGCAGAAATGTTTGTAGGGACCATCTAATAGCCATCTGACTGATGTGATGGCAATATCCTATTATTTGTCGTGAATAACGGTGTCAAAATACCTGCTTGCTGAATTACATGAATAGCAATGACATCCAGAATTCGACATAGACTCAAGTTTGAAAATCCTTTTTTCTGTCAAGGTCCCAAACTCTTATAATCCCTTCCTCTTGACACAGCACTGCTTTGAGAAACTTATGCTTTTTGCCGTGGGGGCTAATATAGAAATAATCTACCTGTAATTAAAAAAGATAGATATCTTCCAGCTCAAAGATTACAGCTCATTACTTTCCTTGGTCTCATGTGAAAAGTGGTCTCATAAATAAAAATGTTCCATGTGAAAAGCAGTCTCATCTATCTTGTCAAAAAAAGTAATCCAGGAGCCTTGCCCATTAGAAAAGCATAAAAGTTTTACAGAAGGACACACTTGTGCTTGATGTGGAGAGAGGAAGAGAAGTTACAGCCTTCGATATGCTGCAGTGTTATGAGCAACTGGTCATGGCTCGTCTCAGACTGATGGGAAGGAAGCAGATGACTGTGATTCCTTTGTCATTCGTCAATCCATGTTGTTCTGTAGAATATTTTAATATCTGATATGATTCATTATGATGTTAATGCAAGCAAAAGTAGCAGCTGAAGAGAATTCAGGATTACGTGTCTGAACTGTGTCCTTTGCTGTGCTAACGCCTTGATCCAAGTAGCTGTGAGTAGAGCAAAGGGTGGGGAGGATCTTTGTCCATGGAAAACAGGTGGCACAACAGCCCTTGTTGACTATCATGTGAATGGAAGCAGGAACAACATGTCATTTTGCTGAGATAGCCTGGAAGAGTTCACCCTGTGTATTTTGTGTTTAAGGGATGTTATAATGAGTAACCCAAATTGCTTCAGCATCTCACAAAATTGTGCAATTTCTAGCAAGACGTGCAGGCATTCTGCACATTCTGAGAGGTTCCCAATGCTTCCAGTTACCTAACACTTCCCTAAAGTATAAAACTGTCATTGATGGATTATTGAGAAATTTAAAATATGAAATTCCAAACCAGAGATGGCTAATAAATATTTCAGCACACACCGTATTATACAATCTGTGGGCTAACTATTGTTTCTAAACCAAACATCTACAAACTACTTGACATACGCTTCATCTAGTGTGCATAGATCCATTTAAAACAACAACAACAACAAAATAAAAATACACACACACGAAATGCTAGATAAAAAAGCAATCCCAGGGGAGAAAGATCATCTTGGTCCAGCTCTCCTGAACCAGTTCATGTATCAGCAGTCTATTATAGGTAAATACTGAACATTATTGTGAAGGAGAGGGCAAAAAAGGCAAGTCCTTTGACAGCTAAAGGCTGGAATCAAGTCCTCAAAGTGGTGATGATAAAGTAAAAGAGTCAAATAAACCAAAGAAGAGTCAGACCTCAATGGGTGGGAAGGACACATCCCTGATGTAGTCTAGGAAACGAAAATATAAATCTGTTACTAGAATATAGCAGGAGGGTTTAAAAAAAAAAAATTTTTTTTTCTATTATTTTACATGTTGAGTCAACTATAACGTTTTTTCTTGGTTAGCTTGTAAAACCCCTGATGTGTTACTCCTATGTGCCAGTATTCTTCCCACCCTTGCAGTGCTCTATTGACACATCGCATTGTGCTTCGCATAATTGGAGCTATTTGAACCTATTTTGAGCATCTTTAGCAAAGCAGAATATATGGGAAAATAAAGCAAGTAGTGCTAAGGGAAGAAAAGTTTCGCATGAGTTGCCCAAGAATTATATCCCTGTTAAGGTCTTGTGTAAACTGGGGCAAAAGGTTGTAGTAGAATATGTGAAGCAAACCTACTGGAAATGTCTCCTGGGCATGAGGTACTTTAACTCGAAGAGCTTAACACACATAAAAAGCCGTGTGCTCCTTAAACTGTTAGCAGTCTTTAGATCTTGGGCCAGATAGTGCCTGGGTGATCAATTCTTAAGCGCAAGGCTTGCTGTTCTCTAATGTGGGAATGCAAGAAGTGTGGTCAAATGCAGATCCCCCTCCTTTCAGCAAGGGCCGTGGCAAGGTTTCTTTTAATTTCTGATCTCAGCTGTATCTGTTCTCCGTTCGGCAGAACCCCGAGGGATGTGATGTAGAAGGAATTAGAAAAATGAAAGACTTAGGGAAAAAGATCTGTTATTAAGGTCTCCTTATAAGTAATGAAAAGGAATGAAGTGACCCGACGCTGAGTGAGCAGCATAGCTGAACTAAGGATGCTAAAGGAATTTCCACAAAAAATCTTGGTGACTTTCCTGAAATACACTATATTTAAGTGCATTTCAGTTCCCTAAGTAGTTGTTAACCTATTAACCTGTTAACCATTAACCCTATAAATAACTATTCTACGAGAAAATGAAGTAAAAATGAAGGCTTTAAAATCTCCCAAATTTTTAGCCCAGATTTTAGTAATTTCTTGTATCTTCAACCATTATGGCTGAGTTTCATATTAAGATGAAGCTGTAAAGAACATCCTTTGTGGTGGAAAACATGGCTATAGACTATATGATGAAATGCAACATATGGAATGTAGGTAAAATCATAAAAACTGAAGCTGGTACATTATGGGAAGTGAGAGTGGAAACTCTCGTTGTTTCACCTAATGATGAAATCTTTGCTGTGGAGCTGTAAAGTCATACTGAGATCAGTATTTTGATCATCCTAAATCCTAACCAACTACTTAATCCAAAATGGTTTAATTCAGTAAAAGGCTTTCCATCAGCATCAGCTTTCAGTCTAGAATGAAGAGGCCCAAGATGGAAGTTTGAAATGCAGCCAGTTAGACGTCCTAATTTGTTCTCATGCCAAGATAAACCATATTTTAGGAGAGAAAAAAGGCTCAAATGCTGTTTTCAAATCTATTTTATCCTTTAGACTTCAAAAAGGTTCAATTACATGTCTATTATGGTAGCAAACAATATGCCATCTTATCTATTGAGAAGTTAATATATTTCATATGTTACCTTTTGCCAATAATCAAAAGAACTCTATGTATTTATTTGTTGCTTAATTATTTTTTTAGAAATTACCGTAAAATAATTAGCACTGCTCCTTTACACCAAGTAAAACATTATATGTGCCAAGGTATTTCTGATTTGTACTCTAATGAGAGAAATGTTGACTTGAACAAGAAGATAAGCAACCAACGTACTAAGGAGGGGAGCAGCTGTTATCAATATCCTGTTTTCAAATTGATGGGGAAGCACAAGGTACCAGTGAGGTGATTGCACTAAGTGGTTGCAAAAGCATGGAGTCTTTGGAGTTTCGTTGGCAGTGGGGGAAAAGAATGTTCTGGAAGATTCAGTGCAATTTTGTGAGTATTTATGTGCAGATTCTCCTAGGTTTGACAAAGGTCACTGGAGAAGGTATGCGATGTAGGCTGGGAAACACTTTGTGTTGGCATCTGCTCTTCTCCTTGGTCCTTGTTTATAAATTAAGAATGGAGTCTTTTTTGGGGGGTGGGGGAAAGGGATGATGAACTAATGATTCAACATAATGTGAAAGAACACTTACTGTTGCATAAAACATTTGTATTAAGTTTGGAATACCTGCAACTTGTTTGGCAGCAAACACAACAATGCAGGACTTGGCAACTCAGCTGTGGATAGGAAATGAGATGCTGCTTGAGGTATTCTAAGTAAAAGCAAATTTTTCTACTCATTATAAATACATTGCCTTAAAGCATATGCTGTGAATCTGGTGTAAGAGTGTATATAAACTCTTCAAACATTGGTAGTCTGCAAATCTATGGAAATAATGAAGAATTGTGCAGAGATTCTTGCCGCCTTTTCCATAAAAGCAGGGATAGGTGTACTCTTGAAAATATTGTGGCTGAGCAGAGCTTGTTCGTATACAATCATCTCTAAATCAGGGTTTATCTACTACAAAAGAATTTAAAAATAATCTGGCAGAGATTTGCTACTTCACACTAAAAATGTTTCTGCACCTCCCTTACCACTGAAACAAACCAAAAGGGAACTTTAAGCTGTCTTTAATTTATTATGTTTTTAAAGATCTTTAAATTTTTTTGATTAAGCATGAGAAGAAAAAAAAATCAGCCTTCATGCTGCATTCATGAAGGTTATGTCCTGCATCCAGAGAGCATGACTGTCAGCCCTACTTATAAACTTATTTTCTCTTCTTTTTTTTCCTATTACTACTTTTTCACTATTCAGAATCCCAGCCAGTTCATTTGCTTTTACACCTTTACATTTGAAAACATGATTTATGCATATTTGAACCAGCTAATTGTTAGTTTCCTTAGTGTATCCCATCTCCTCTCTGTCTTTTCTCCTGTGAATTTGATTACTACTGATCAGATAGGTACAATGTAGATGGAGAAATAAAAAGTTGGCTCTTTCTCTCTTAAGGACTCCCTTAGGATGGTCATAATCTTCGAAATGTTTTTGCCTTTAAGGGGAAAAGCAAGTGAATTATCTGGGTACCTGGTATGGATCTGGCTTGTTTCTATTATTATTTTTTTTTTTTTTTTGCACTTTCAGCACGTGCAAACTATTTGTAAAGTTTATGGAGGTGAGAGAAAATGGTGGTTATTTCAATAGTGCACTGAGTCTGTCCCTTAACAAATAATAAAATATACCTGTGATTATAACTATAGTTGAAGATTAGCAAGGAAATATTCTGTATTGTCTATCCTGCTGATTATGCTTTCACATAGTATTCTAGGTATGCAAGTTAGTTTATTAACCTGTTAGAATACGTAAACTAGCTTAGAAAATACTAATACATACTTTTTAGGTAATTATAGATCAAAAAAGTTGTTTTTTTTTTTTTTTTAAGAGACCACTGAGGTATGCTAGCAGAGGTACATGGCACACCTAGCAGGATATTAGGTGTGAAAGACAAAATTCAACCAGCTGAAAAATATGCCAAAATTATTCTATTAACAACATCTGACATCAATATGATTGAAACCATCGTCTGTACAAGAGCAGATGCCATTATTTTTCAAGATGCAATTAATGTTTCACTTTTTTTGTTTTGTACAGGCATAAAAGTGAAGGCTGTATTCTCTAAGATTTACTTAATTTCATTTTTCCCCTGCGTCTGTTTTTCTTGGAGTTGGCTGCTTTTTTATTTCAGTGTACAATTTTGAGGCAAACAAAGTCTATAAACTGCATATGGAAGCAGTGATAAAAAAACAAGCATGCTGTTTGCAGAGAATAATCCCTGCTGAATTATCACTATATACCTTTGATTAGAAAGGCAGACTCTGCTGGGATGAAACGTGTGGTGAGCACTGTGATGCTGCGTGGAGGGACGGGGACACATGTGACACCGTTCAGACTACTCCCCAGTTAAATATACTGAAGTGCAAGATCATATCACTGCACCTCAAAATAATGAGTCTTTATATGAAGAATGCAAAATTGGTGATTAGTGATTATTTTGGACCAGACTGTGGATGGCTGAAAAGGCAGAAATGACTTAAGCATCTTCTGCTCTTCCTCCTACACCCTCCTCCTCCCACTCCCGACTCTCGCCTCAATTCTCTTCCTAATTGTTAAATAAGAATAATTATTTTTTAAAGTAGCCAAGCAATTTGCAAGGCGTTTGTTTGGGGTTGGCTTGATTCTCTCTTGGTACGGCTGCCAGAGTGGAGGGGAAAAAAATAAAAGGTCACTTTGCCTACTGGCCATTGGAGAGTTTAGCCAAAACCAGGCACCACTTCAGTAAGGAGAGAAGGATTTTTATTTGGTTTTGTTTATTTGTTTTTTTAATTCATTAATCTTCTCTCCCACTGCACAAGCCCTGAATATGAATTTGTTTTATTGGCCATTTCACAGCTGTTGATTAAAATAGTTCATTACAAAACTGCAAATGTGCTTATTTGGAAGAGTTTCACACAAAAGAATAGTCCGGTTCTCTCCTCCAAGTCAAATCCTGACAATAGAAAGGGAATTAAATGACTCAGTGGTCAATTAAAATAATACATATGCAAAGTTTTTTCCATTTTAAAGACAGGGGAAGGAAGCAAGCGAAAAGAGTGGTTAAAAGGTTAATTAAAGGTCAAGTCACATCTCATAAAACATCAAGCACAGAAAAATGTGACAAAAATCTTACAGGATAAAGTAAAAGAATTGTATAAAGCTGATGATAAAAAAAAAATGTAGACAAAGAGAAGCAGCTTGCAGTAGGTATTAATATGAATAATAAAACATGTTTCAAATGCATGTGGAAGAAGAACCTAATAAAGTAGAAAGTCGGGCCTCCAGGAGACAGCAAAACAAATTTATTGACTGAGGAAGCAGCCCTTGATAAATAATTAAAGAAATTATTTGCTTCATTGTTCTCTGGGGAGCTCAAGGGACAGATGCTGGCAGCCGCTATATATCTTCATGGCTGCTGAAGGCAGTGTGTCAGCAAGGGCTCACAGCAGCCGTAGGGTGGAAGCGACAGAGTTGCAGCCAGACACAACTCCTTGCACCACTTGTGCAGGATTGGAATGAAGGACACAGAGAAAAAAGAGGGAATGGGAGATGTATGTATGTAAACTGAGGCTTTTTTTTTTTCTAGACTTATGGCTCTGGGACTCAAACATGGGCATTTTCTAAGTAATACAGTCCAAGCCATTAAGTTAGACAGGTCGATTGAAACTTCTGTCTCAGAGAAAAAAAATTCCTTTCTTCATTTGTGTGAGCTAACAAGCAGAAACATGAAAAATAAAATCCTCGAGGACTGAAGCAGCTAGTAGGTTTTTATCTGAATTAATAGCTTGGGGTAAATGCAAGGATCCTTCATAGCCTTTCTTGACCTGCTAACTTTGAATTAAACTACATTTTGCTGTCACTGTGATTTAACTTTCTGTTCGTTGCCTCATGATTTAAGAATACACCTTTTCCCCGCTGAAATGAGAGGAACTTGGGTTGCAGCTCAGTTGCTTAACATGTTGATAGCAAAGTCTACCCTATACTGACTTTTCTTACTTTTTGGAAAGTACTTGTTAAAAGACAATCTATTATATTCTAGTCTAAAAAGCCTTTGAGAGACAGGAAATAATGTGCCGCTCACAGAACTGGGTTTTTGAGATGTATTGAATTTGCTGTGTAAATGCACAGCCTTATTAGCTCCAAAAGAGAAATAGAAGGAAAGAGATTTTCATTGACAAATGATATCTTGGGTCATGAGTCAAGGATGCCTTTAAGAACATATCAAACTTAAAGCTTCTGAGTTGTTCTTGGGAAGAAATATTATACTTCTCTGAAAAGAAACCTCATTGTCTGCATGTCAGTCTGCAGAAAGACATGGAACTGGCACAGGAGGAAGAGAGAAATGTAAGGAAAGGGTAAAGAGTTTATTCTGTATTAAAACCTTAGAATCTTCCTCTGCTATTCAACCCTGCCTCCTCCTGGATCTCCTTTCTCTCAAAATCCATTTGCATTACTGCAGTTATGCCTGATGGGAAGAACTGTGGTATTAGATCAGACAGTCAAGATCAGCCATGCTCAAACACAAGAGAGGACATATAAGGGTTTATGTTTCACCCAGTATCTCTGCTTGTCTGTCCAAACTTGTACACAGAGAGAATGCATAAACTCAATGTGGTCCAAATAAATAACTTTCACTACTGAAGGGTGAGCGCACAACTCCTGAGTGGTGGAGCACGGCGCCAAGATGAGCCAGGCATGTGTGATTGTCCCCAGCAGTGGAAAATAAATTGATTCTGAACCTTTCACCGTGTCTATTTTATTTTCCACTTCATCTGACTGCTTATATGTCATTTAACAATGGGGATGTTCACCTCTCTGGGACTGTGCAACAGGCCTGAAGCTCTGGATCATGTAAAAGTATGGTCACCTGTAAGCAAACTCTTCTGCTGCCCTAGATGTTCCACCAACTCCAGGAAATCACCAGGAGGATTTTGTTCTCCACTTTAACTGCAAAGACTGCACTTTGTGTTACATCTTCAGTCTGAGCCCGGAAGCTGTTGAGGCAGGGCTGGGAAGCACAAATGGAGATGGGAGGTGGTGTCATCCAAACAGAGCAGTGTGATGGGCTGATGTGGGAGAAGATTATGACTGGTAACACACTTTGCAATCCTGCCATTCATCGGGGTTAGGACACCAGCTATACTGGGAACGTAATATGTAGTGTAAAAGAGCCTTGCTGGACTGTGCTGTAATGTCAGTGATACTGAAAACACACTATAAACTTCACTGAAGACCAACTGGAACACAAGCTAGTGTTTTGTCTTTAAATGATGCACTATTTCAGCACCTCCTTTCAGTTCTTTGTGAGATGAAAGAATGACAAATACAGATTCTTTGCAAAGGCCCTTTGTCACAGGAAGTTGAAGATACCAAGGTAGAAGAGAGAGTCGAGCCCTGGATGTTTTGCCTGGAGCAAAGAAGGTTGAGCTGGATAAAACTCTACCAGGAACATGCCAACAAAATGGCCTGTGATGATAAAGAAATGAAGAATATCAGTGTTGCCTTTCTGGAAAAAAATTGTGCAATGGTATTGAAAATTCCATTGCAAAATATGAAGATTCTTTCAGCGGAAGTGTTTTGCACCGAAGTGTAATTGAAACATATATCCTGGGCAAGAGATGCCTTAGACTGTGCTGAAATAAATGCTTGGAGCCTTGTAGAAGTTGCCAGCCTCAGGATCTCCCTGAGGTGGAGAATCTTCCATCCCACTTTCACATCTCGCTTAACATTCCCCTGTAATCGGGGGAGCAGAAACTCTTTAGGACTCTAATGATCCCTGAGGAGCCCTTCTTCTCATGCACTTCTTGCTAATGAAGCCAGGTGAGTTAAACGTTCCTCCTCCCTTTGCTGTTCCATTTAATTTTCTTCTTTCTTAAGTCTAATCCAACTCAATATCTACTATTTAACTTTAACAAGACTGAAGAAGTCTCGCTTTTAAAAAAATTGTTTTCTTCCACAGCGCTCCTTTACAAGGTCTGAATGATTTGATCCCCTCCTTTTGTCTCTTTTGGTTGTTTCAGCTTCTTCCTTCTTCTTCTGTTTTGATGGCAGACAAAAAAAAAAAAATCTCAAGATACAAAGCATACAAATGCTTTTTAAAAAAAACCCACATTCTCTATTTGTGCCTAACCCTGGACATTGCAGCTTTTCACTCCTGCTCCTGTGAAGTGTTGAGATGTCCCCTGAAAAATCAAAAGTATGAATAAGCTGTAGTGCTACTTCTGAGGTATTTTTAAAACTTGTGAGCTGTGGACCCTGAAAAACTGTAAACATCTGTATTGAAACTTGTAATTCACCATCCTGCTTTAAAACTGCTGAAAGTCAGAGAGGATTTTAATATTTTTTTTTTTTCCTGTAGGTATCTGGGAGAATTTTCCACTCTGTCACTGAGCTGTTCAGCTACTCCAGTGATGAGATCAGTAGGAAAAAAACAGCTCTGAAGCTAGATAGATGAGATGGAAATGTTGGCATCATTGCACTGTATTAAACAAGCTCTATGATTACACTCGCTAGAGTTCCTCTTTGAATTTAATGGAAAACTTTATATTGATGGAATGCCTGATTAATAGGGATTTATAACAGAAGCTCTGTTAATGTGGAAAGCATATAAATCTCACATATCTGTAGCTATTGCCTGTCTTTACTAGACGTTTTTGCATTTGGATCAGGATTTAACTCTAGCAGGAAACAACTTCTGTGGACAAAATCCAATGGCCGTACCAAGAATGCAGCACTGCAATTTGGAACTTTGTTAAATAGTTACTTTAAAAGCCCTTCAGTCTAATTGCACCTGCAGGAAAAAATCAGATTAAAACACATGTTTATTTTCAGCTTTGGGAGGCTCCAGCTTTAGCAGCTTTGCTAATGGGTTATGGTGATAAAGGGTTTCCCCCTGACATTAATGCAGTACCTTGTCTCAACCTGAGTCTCTAAAGCCAGCACAGGACGTGGCACAGAATAAGTTGTTCAAATCCTTAAGTCTTTTTTGTGCTTTTTTTTTTTCCTCCCTCCACAGCTTTTGCTATTGTAAAGCCATCCACGGATTTACGCTAGTGTAAAACTGGTCTAAGAGGGTAGAAAATCAGACCGTTATTTTGTGTCTGGCTTCCTCCAGTTTTGCATTTGCTCATCTCCTCCTGGGATAGACCTGGGACCAGTTTGGACAGGGAGACCTCCCCAGCCCTCAGCATTCAAGCGAGCCGAGGTTGCGTAGCACCAGTACTTCTTTACTTTGAGTAGATGGATGTTAGAGGCTTCTGATTTAATTTACCTGCTAACCTAGTATTTGCACCAAAGATCCTTGGTTACATATACAGTAAATTCACCAGCAAGTATACATGAGCAAGTATACACTTTCCAGCCTTTTCTGCTTTTCAAATATTAGATTCAGTCTGCTTCTATAAGGCTCACAGGAGCATCCCTTCTTTGTGCCAGATGAGGACCAGATCCATACATATCTGAAAATATTGCTGCTAGAATTCAAATGCAAAAAAAATCAAACCCAAATTAATCAAGTTTTCAATTTTCAATTAATTACATATTTTATTGATAGGAACAGAAGGAATCCTCATTCCTGCTAAAGCTTTTCAGTCTGGCATATTGGGGTATTGATCAAAGTTGCTGAGAGAAATGGCTTCCTTTGTGGGAGATTGCCTGAATAAAGATTTCAGTACTGGGCTCTCCAGCACTTAAAATGTTTCATTACTCAAGATCCTGGAGTATGAAGATTCTTTCAGCGGATGTGTTTTGCACCAAAGTGTAATTGAAACTTATATCCTGGGCAAGAGATGCCTTAGACTGTGCTGAAATAAATACATTACATGGCAGACAGAGTTCATATTGAAATAGGTAAATGGCTTGCCTACTAAAACATGACATATTAAATCAGGTACATCACTGTGAAGCCAGAGTTCTAGGCAGTGCATTGCCATAAATTTTGTTAAAAAAGACAATTTTGCACTGCAAAATTTAAAGCCAAACTCTTAAGTACCTCAGATACAATGCTTGGGGTGCAGTAAGACAGCATTGTCAAGTAGAATCCTTCTAAATTAACGTGTTCCTTGATTAGGGCTTGGTTCTATGTCACTTGTTTAGTCAGACTGCTTTGCATGTGAAGGATGTGAGCGTACCTGCAGGGTAAGAGGAAAAAGGTGTGATGTGGAAAAGAAGGAAAGAAGGAAATGTACTCTTCATCATGAACTGAGTTTCATTAATGACGATACCTATAAATTGTATTTTTACTTTTACGATAGTTCTTAGAAACCTCAGTTTGGTCTGTTTTTCTTTTTCCACAAGTTTGTGCACAGCAGGAAAAAAATAAAATATGTGGGACAATTATCCCAAATATAAAATGCTTCTGCAGTTGGTGTAGACACAAAAGAGAAGGTGTTATTGTAAAAATTCAGCTCTCATCTTTAGCTCAAATGCTGATGCTTTAAATTCTTCCAGTACGAATCCGCAGTCATTTTTCCTGCTCTAGTTTAAGAGAGTGTATATAAGTGTCTAAATTAATACCCATTATTTCTTTTAAGTACTACTTAAGCAAGGATGAGAGCAGTCTGTGGCAAACACTTGATTAAAATGGGAGTCTCCATGTCAGTCAAAGTTAGTGTGTTTGCAAAGAGATGAAGCAGCACGCTGATTTATTCACATATATATCACAACAATTTTTTTTTTCTTTTCTTTTTCCATTACTAGATAGTGGTGCAGTGCAATATTTTGTATGTCAAAATAAGAAAATGTTCCATCCACATTCCCTTCCCCAGGGTTTGAATTTGCCTGTCAACCGACCAGAAGACAGAGCTGATAATGACAAAGACACAGCAGAATTCCCTTCCCTGAAAATCACTACATATGAATTCTTCATAGGAACAGTCCTCAAAATACCTGCAGGCTGGGACCCTAGTCCAGCATGGTATTTAGCAGCATGTCTTTGACTTAAAGATTCACCTTTGTTTCACTAGTCTCACATATTTAAAAGAAAGAAAGAAAAAAAACCCAACACAGTAGCATTCTTTCCTTTCTAAAAGGCATTGAAATGCAGCCCATGAAACTTCAAGCACAGCTGATTTTTATCTGGGCTGCTTGAGAAAAAGAAAGAAAGAAAAAAAAAATAAAATAGGTGGTGTTTTTCTTTATAGCTGTTCTTTTCCACCCTCCTTTTAGGCTTTGGAACACAAATGATGTCCCAGCTGGATGAGCAAGGCAGCGAGGTCAGTCGGACCACTGATCCCTGTTCTCCCTGGCTGTGACTCCTGCAGCGCCACCTCGGTTCCTGCTCTCCGGGCCCTGCGGGGTGAGACTGTGTGCTGTCAGACCAGTACTACTTCTCTGTAATCCCAGGCAAGAACATTTCATTATAATTTAAGACTTTATTTGAAAAAAAAAAAAAAAAAGGGTATTATAGTTTCCTGGGCTTGAGCATTAACAAAGCTACTATAAATCCTGAGGCAGATGGTAGACTGATATAGAGAAGTGTTTGGAGACCCTCACCAGCAAAGATATGCCAGTACTTTCCTGTGTCCAATGAATCACAGCAACTGGGAGCTGGGTTTGTGAGCAAAACATTGCATGGTTGACCCAAAGTTTTGTGACTGGCTTCCCCCAGCTGTTTGCCTGGGTCCTGTATGATAAGACAGATGCCAGTTGTTATGGAGAGAAATTAATGGTACTTGAAGAAAGCATCTGAATCATGAAAGCCAGCATTTGGTTCTGTTATTTATGTCCCCAGTGGGAGCTATTTCCCTTGGAGCTCTGCAGGTGGGGCTCAGTAGCACTTCTACACCAGAGAGGTGGTGGAGTGTCAATCTCTGGACACATTCAAAACCTGCCTGGACACATTCCTGTGCAACCTGCTCTAGGTGGACCTGCTTTGGCAGGGGGGGCTGGACTAGATGATCTCCAGAGGTCTCTTCCCATTCTGTGATTCTGTGAACTGAGGACGGTGAGTCAAGAGGAGCACCTTCTCTCACCCCCTTGTGCATTTGGGCAGCCCATCTTTACCACACAAAGAGGTAGGCTCCTGGAGTTAAATGGCAAGGGGGATTTAATGTGGCAAGAAGGACTGCTGATAGCAGCCCCGCAACAGTGACTAAGTGCTGCAGCGTCCATCCAAATAATTGCAGAGTTCCCAAAGAGCTGTAATTAATAAAGATGATGAGTCAACACGGATCCTTTATATTTCATCTTTCTTTCCACATGCCCACAAGAATGACATAGTGAACCATTAAATATTATCCATATCCCAGGACAGATTTGCTATTGGGACATATTATCATAGCTCCACCGTAAATATTGGTTCTGTGTCAGCAGGAGCTTCTTATGCTACCTCACAGGCTCACATTTCTCACACCCATCTAAGAGCAGGCTCTATTTCAGTGATGGGTGAGGAAAATGTGATGGTAAACAAGTCTTTGATCTAGAAAAAAAAAAAAAACTAAAAAGATTTTGCTGAAGTGAGGCTAATACAAATTTGAAATGAGCATTTCTAACCCTTAAAATAACTTATCTGGGAATTAAAGGGACTTTCTGCTCTGTGATACCCTTGAATCACAAGCAGTCAGCTTTAAGAAAGTACAGCCAAAGAGAATGGGCTTGATGAATAAATTACTGAGTGAGGCTGTTCAGCCCATGTTATCCAGTGTGACAGACAGTGACAATAGTGATTTGATCTTAAAATCAGGTGAGTTATTACACTCATGTATATTCCATAGTTCAGAAATTAGTTTTGGAGATGTTCAAATACTGTTTTCTGAAAAAGCAGCAACTGGTTATTCCTGACCTGAAAACGTTAAGGAAGGAGAGACTAAAAATGTTTTTATCCCGTTTCCAGTACCTGGAGAGAACATGCATGATGGTTAGGAAATGGTGATCTAAGGAGGAGAAATGACAAAAGCTTTCTCCTGGGAAGGAGAACGAAAGGAAATCATGAAAAGAAAATGGGAAAGAAACAGTAATAGCTAGCCCAATAGCATGAGAGAATATTTTGCTGGTTTTAAGGTTTTTAAATGTTATTGTTGTTTCATGCCTGAAAAGTCTTGCATGTTTTGTTGCTGAACTCGGTTTTCCATTTCATCATTAATGTTGAAGGATAATTCCACTGTCCTTACTTTGTAAAGGGGATGAAAAAACCTCTCTAGCTCCTGCTGGCTGGAAATCAATGACAGTTTTACCACTGATTTCACTGGAAGCTGGATCAAAGTTTATGATAATTTTTGTTGCTTTTATGGTTAATAAATATTATTTATTGCTGCAGTAGTTCTGCAGTAAGATCCCTAAAATAAGCCGTAAGGTATGAAAGGTAACATTGTCTTGTTCCCCCTAAGAAGTTGTAATAACAAGAGTCAGGAGAGACAAGAAGATAAAGTAGAATTTTGGTGCAGGAAACCATAATGATGATGATTACGGACAAAAAAACCCACCCCAAAGACAGCCCTTGTTTGCCTGTTGCTGCCAGTGCTGAATACCTCAGAGATACCATTCAAAAAGAGCAGTCCACCAGTATAAAATATATAGACGTTGTAATACAGTGTCGGGATTGCGTGAGTAAGACTGAGTAATCTGCTGCCTGTCTGGTTCTAGCCCCTAAGTTAAAACTTACTGTCTGCTTTAACTTGCACTTCGAATTTTTCTTTTCCCTAGGCTTGCTGGGAGCATTATACATGCAACTCATGTCACTGGTCTGGCTCTGGGTTTTCTTTTCCTTCTACTGCATCATCTCTCATATTGTAGGGAAGATTATTTTGAGGTCCAAAACACATGACAGAAATCATCTTGTGTTTCCTCCAGTCAGAATAAGCACCATCCTCCAGCACTAACGTTTTCAGTGTTTAAGCTTCTGTTTTTTCCCTCTACAAACTGGTAGAAATACCTGGGGGAGGTAAAGCAGTTCTGTAATAATCAAGGTTGCTCGGAGACATAGTGGTCGACCAGCCAGCGATCCCTTCTGGGATCTGTCTCTACTGCTCCTAATGTCCCCAGACAGAAACATCGCTTTCCATCTCTTTCTCTTCATTATTCAGTGGGCATCTTTTCAGGCACAAAATGCAAAAGGAATGCTACGTTAGGTTATAACTCGTTTTCAGCCCCAAATATCTGGTTTTAAGTGCATATCTGCAAGATTTGTACATTTGTGTGTGCGTACGTGCTTTGCAGGTGTTAGACTTTTGTGCTGGCTGTAGTACATATTTTAAATCCTCTATTAAGTGCATAGCCAGAAGGACAGGCTGTCAACAGCTGAACTAATCGAACTTTCAGCTTTCACTGAAATTTCTCTGAAGTTTGGGTCACCTTCATTTTAGATCAGGATTTAACAGTTCTTTCCTACCCTGAACATAGCTCTGTTTAATTGCAAGTCATGGCTGTTTGAAGTAGTTGGGAAATTATTTATGCCTGATAGCTGGGATTTCCTAAGAAGCCCAAGAAAGTTTGGCATTAAAATCTAATCAGACTTTAATGGAAACCAGGTACTTCAACACAATGAATAGCTCAAACTTACAGAAAATCCTACAGACTACAAAAAAGGCTAACAGCTACAAAATGTGTGCACGGAGAGTTCTGCATCCTTCTGCAGCTGCCATTGAAAAGATTGAGGTTGTTTTCCAAAATACACAGTGGAGGAAAACAAGCATATAAACATAATAATGGCAGTCTATGAAAAATATAGCAAGGGAAATTTCTTTTCACTTTATTCCCAGCAAATGGGGAGGGCGTCAGTAGCTTTTTTCCTCAGTGCTCTAAGATTGAATTTTGCAGGGCTTTTTTTTAAAAGGTTCCGTTCTTTGGTCCTAAAGGAATTCTTAATCAAGCAAAAATGACACCTGGATTTACAGCTCCTTCTCCCTCCTCTTCCTACCCCTGCTTGCTCTTCTTCCCCTTTTTGGATAATGCTGAATTTATTCTGAGAAACCTCAGAGTAAGAACTATGTCTGCTATTGGGATTTTTGTGGGTTTTCATAGCGCATCCATTTTCTGAGAGTGTTAAGGAAGTACTGGGGAGTTTGCCGGCAACCACAGGCAAGATGTACATAAAAATGACTCAAAATGGAAATGCTGATGTTGATGGCAATCATTTTTAATAGAAAAACTCCAGTCATGGAAAAAACTCAGCAAAATGGCGCTAATTTTGTTACCTTCACAGTAAGGTAGAACCTTAATTTCAAACGTGAAAGAACATATAGCAGTTAATGGAAAGGGTCTAATTCTTGCTCCATTAGTTTTACCTCACTGAGTTAAGAGAAATCAGCTGATAATTTACCTTGGGATTCAGGAGGAGATATTCCTGATCTATATTAATGTAAATGAGAGGAGAATCAGGCTAAAAGTCTGGGGTTTTTTTAGGAAATTGTTTCTACAACTATTATATACATTTTCATTAATTGTTCCTTGGAAGAAGAGCTTGTGTGATAAAACATTCCTAGGGAGCTTTACCTACCTGTTCATCTTTTCAGGGTTTGAAAAATAGCCCCCTTCTATTTTCAAACTATATGCAGTAGTTCAATGTCACTGACAAATGTGTGCTGCAATACTTAGACTTAAATTATAACATCCCAGAGTCCTAAATGGGGAGGAACATGCAGCGTGTTTCTGATTCATTTCAGGTATGATCTGAGTACATCTGTGCTGAATTTCTAATGAGTCCATACCCCTTCCAGGATACATGGTTTTACAGGAGGGTGGATTAAGCCTTCAAAAAGATTTTGTCTAAATCTTTGAATGGGAATTTTGATACCCACTTAGGTGCTCCTCAACAGAGTTCTCGCAGTACCAAATCTCCATCTGATATAAATCAGCCTGGCTGCCCATAGTTATTGTGATTTGTGCCAGCTCAGGACCCAGCCTTTGAGTTGGAAATAGGAAGAACAAGAGCCTGGTGTGATGACAGGGCTGCAGACCCTGGCTGCATAAATACACAGAGCAGCGTGACATTCATGGCCCATGACATCTCATCTGCTGGTGCCATGCAGCAGGGCATGGCCCTGCTAACCCATGGGAACCAGCCTGAGAGAGTCCTCAAAACCTTGCTATTGCCACCAGGCTGGCAGAGAGTGCTGGAAATCGGGTGCCAGGAGCTGGGAGTGCTCTTGCTGCCTCTGCTGCTGCCACCTTGTCTGCTCTGATCAGCCTCCCGTCCACCCTCCTCAGACCTCTCATTCCCTGGTTGCCTTTTTCTGTGTGTAAATTGACAGCTATGTTTTATTTGCTTCTCCAGGACGGGGAAAGTATCCTTTTCCTTACAAGCAAAACATTAGGTGCTCTCTTAAATCCCTTTCTAGAGCGTGCTCTCAAAGCCTGTACTTCTGAATGCAGTGTGGGACTGCAAGAGAAGGAAAAAGCGTGGAGGAAAATATGGAAAATGAAAGTCTGGATTTGGGCAGGTATGCACCCTTGTGTCATCTTTTTCCCCCTCTGTTACAGTGAGTCTAACATTGCTCTTGCTGAAATACAACTAACTTGGCACCCACTAATTGCTCTCCAAAATAACCACTGGTAATTTTAAAGACAACAGCAACTCGTGTAGACTTTGTAACTGCTAAACCTGAATGCAGCAACCCATCGGAAAAATTGGGATTATGTATGTTCATGGCAGAATCCTTAAGTGCCCGCTTCCCGTTTAACTCCGAATGTGCATCTTGGAGTGCTAGACTCAGCTTACACGGTACAAACATGCCAAATTACAAAATGGTGTTGATTATTTCCGTAGTCTCCAATCTGCAAACACTTACAAATACATTCGAGTTCAGATCGATGACTGCTCCCACTGCTTTGTAAAATTAAGCGCCCGCATAAACGCTACCAACAGCAGAGCCTTAATTTGTGTTCCTTTGAACTGGCAAGGGGCCCATCGTCTACGTGGCTTTAATTCCACCAGACAGTCTCTGCGCTCAGAGAAACACATTTTAAAAATGGAGTGTCTGTATTAACAAGCACTTCCATGAGCAATGAAACTAATGAAGCCTGCTTTCTTATGGTTTTGTCTCTTGTAGTTGGATTCTCTGGTGCCTAATAAAGTGAGAACTCCATCACAAGTTTTTCACACAAAGGAGGCATTCAAAACATCTCCTTCCTGCATAGGAGGAAAGGGACAGGACAAATGAAGGTATTTTGCCTCTTTGTTTTCTCCTCTGTTTTCAATACCAAAGCGGTGTGTGTTCCTAAGGCAGACTTTTCATTTCTATTTTTGTGAAACTTGGAGCAATATCATACTTTTTGTGTTGGATACACAGTCACTGAAAATTGGCTAAAAATCGGTCATGGAGCTCAAAAGTTATATGAGGGGAGACAGGAAAGAAGGATGAGGTGGATTCAATAGGTTTTGGGATTATTTAGGCAAAGGGGATTATAATTTTTAAATTCTTGTCCAATTTCAAGGTGTATTAGGATGACAAAGGCATATGTGAAGAAAAGAGCAATTTTCATTACAGTATCAGTAGTTTACTCTTCTATCCTAAGACCAGGGTTAAGCAAAGTAAATAAAAGTAAGTAATTAACAGGCTGCAGGAAGCATCATGTGCTGCTCTTCTATAGTTAGCAAATATTCTTTGGGTCATAGAAAACTAAACTCTGATGCCTGTTTTCAGCCTGGACTCCTCAGTCCCTTCCTCTGCTTAGTCTTATGCTGTACACACACACACACATATATATATAACCTTATAATTACAGAAGGCTGGGTAGGCATTTTCTAATGCACAATGTCCATATCGGTTGAGATTTCTGTTTCAAAATGCTCAGCAATAAGCCAGGACTGTTTGTGTTTGAAAAATGCTATTAGGCATATTCAATATTAACATCTCGGGTTCCAGCAGGAAACCTACAATTGATAAATAGACACTTCATCTGAACTTGGCACAACCTTCAGTCAGCTTTGCATAACTCTGGATGGTATTACAGATTGCAAAGAGAGTAGAATACATTAAAGATGGACCAGGTGATATCAATACAGCAACTTGCTAATTTCAACATAAAATATTTCCCCCATATATGGGAATATGTTTACTTCAGGGATAAGTACAACACTTGGAGGTTCTGTTATGTCTGAGGAGGCAGTATAAACGTATCCAAAAGTCTCCCAGAAAGATATGTGGAGCTTGTTTCTCCCCTTTCTGTAATATATATATTAATAACACATTTCAAAATGTTTTTTAGCCGCTTCATTACTTGCAAAGATTCAGATGTCCCAGAAAAGTCCTCTCCTTGTATGATTTCAAATATATTAAGTATTTTACTGGTATAAATCAATGACGGCTTAACCCAAAGGCCACAGAAATCTTCCAGGATGTATTTTTAAATTTATTACTATCATTTAATATGCATATTTTAATGCTAGTGCAAAGGCATCTTAGAGAAACTAATAGGAATTAATAGCTTAGATATAATTTCAAAACCCTGGATTGAGGTACTCTCTTAAATCAGATTCTTAACACTAAACTGTAATTTATACCAAACCAAGGCTGATGCTATAGTGTACTGTGCCCAGTTTTCTTTCTGTGTCTTGGAAGCATCAGGCTCAGCCCAGCAATTTTTCTTCTTTGTGAAAAATGCTCATATCTGGATCTCACCTGTCTCTCTATTATGAAGATTTTACTCATTTTAAAAAACAAGATTCATATCAAGTTATAGCATATGGAAAAAGTGAAAGGGAAGGAGAGGAATACACATGCCAGTTAATAGATGCAGAGAGGAGAGGTTAGAGAAGGCGATGTTATCTATTAGAAGAACAAAGGAGGAGTGATATCCCTGAAAAGGCTGATGGAAAAATCAATTCCATAACATGCCATTAGTCTGTTAATATCAGACAACTTAAGCCTGGAATCTTTGCTGTGGACATAATGCAATATTCAACATTTAGAATGTGCCCTATGCAGAAAGTAAATCAACTGACTTCTTTTTTCTTTTTCTTTTTTTTTTCTTATACCCCCCAAAGAAAACAGCTATAGGGATTAAATACTTTTGAGGCCACATAGTCCATGTTTCAGACAAGCAAGGAAGTGGCAAAGGGAGGATTTCACAGCAGAAAGGTCTCTTGATCTACCAACAGATATTCAAATAAAGCTGGGAGTAGACTTTTTCCTGATATGGGGGCTTGTAAATCTTAGCGTGTTAGTGAAAAATTCTCTGGGTGGAAGAAATAAATCCTTCCAGACCTCCATAAACCATGCAAAAGAGGCTTCTACCACTACACACTTGCTGTTAAATTTACAGCAAGTAGCAGGGCTTGATATAATCTATGGATGATGGTGGTTGTAACCATGAAATAAGTCAGCGCTGGTAGCAGACGGACACTGCTCTGCCTTGGCCACACAGAGGTGGGACCCTGTAGCCTCCTGCGCAGAAGGTGGGCAAGGGATGGAGAAGAGGACCCCAAACTACCACCTCGGAGTGACAAATGCTGCTACAGAGTGACCCCAGAACCCCAACATCGGAAAGCGCAGGCGAATCTGAGTTTGAATCACACTGCCCGTTGACGGCGATATCCTGACAGACCAGCTGAAAGACCCAGTTCCTTCCTGATGGTCTTTCCAGTAAGCACATTTTTGAAACAACCTGTGGCTTTGGAACCCAGGACGCCCTGACTTCATCTCTCACTGCCACCCCCGCACCTCTCTGCGTATTGCAGTAACTTTCATTTTTCCATGCTTCCCCGCATGTCTCTGGAAAGGCAATTCATTTCCAAAGGACGACTAATGGTTCTCAGAGTCCCAGCACACACCACCTGCTTGCAAAAATAGTGAAAAATCTTGACAAGTGCTCACCAAAACGGATGAAAGGCAATGCATTTTCTTTACGACAGAGATTAACACTCGATGTATCCCACAAACGCATATTTTCAAAGAATTTAATGTATGCAGTATCTCTATATGACCCTTTCAAATGCTTTTCCATGGAGCTGGACCATATGCATGATTTTTCCGTGTGGCAAGCAAATTCTACAGATTTCCCAGTAGAGCAGCAAATTCTTCTTAACATATTTTGCTGAGTCTCTGGAAAAAAGAGTGAGCAGTTTCTTAAGCTCCTCATATTTTAGCTCAAATTGTAAGTTCTTCATGTAGTGGTTACACTATCAGGTAGAGCCATATCTGCGTGTTTCTCTTATTTATTTTTTTTTCTGGGGAGAAGGGGAAAGTAATTATGTTTTAATGGGTGAAAAGAATATTTTTTCACACGTGTTATAAGTTCACGGGGGCTGTCTGACAGGAGCGGGGATAGAGTGCATGGGAAAGGTCTGCCACAATTCCAAGGGGAGTCCATCAGGGTTTGTTTTTATTAAGTTTAACACCAACTATATTTCTTATGGAGTTATTTTCCTCTCCAAGGATAATTTGTCAGAATCAGACAGGCTATTCATTTCTCTCCACTTGTAAATACCTGGCGTGTGCTCCATCACCAGCACACTCTTCTGAAGTACAGGGGGACTCATAAAGACAAGCAAAGGTCTCATTAATAACTAAGGAATATTGAGCTTTTTTTTTCTGTACTAATGTTGAGAAATAAAATTATTGGTTCCCTCTTTATTTGCTATGGAGCATGTTTTAATGTTCAGTGTGCCCCTTTGTATAACCTAATACCCTAATTCTGGATTACAGAGCGAGAACATGAGGCACTGTATGCTCTTTACAGCAACCTCCTCCAGCTTCTGGATCCTCAGTAATGCTCTGAAAAATCCTAGCACTTGGCTTTCACTATCTGGATGAGTTTTAAGTTCCCAAGGGATTTAGGCAACAGATTCTGTGGATGCCAAATGTTCCCTGCCCTCCAAGCAGGAATTAATTCGCTCTTTAATTATAAACAGATAAATAACGTGCACGTGTACCGCTGAGGTGTTTTACCTCTCATAGCTGTGGCTGTCAGCTTTCTGTCAGCATCTCCCGTTTAAAAACAGTGTGCCTTCTCCATGGATGTGAGACCGCTGAGCTCCTCTCTTTTAACAGACTTCCCTCCTCTGACATGAGTCCAGGCTGTGGCTGAACAAATTAATTGGTCCTCAGTTTGATGCAATACCTGAGATGAAATGCTGCTTTTGGATGAAGAAGGAACAACTTTTTAAAATAAGTCTTTGTCATTCAACATTATTTGGTTTTACTGTTAGTAAAATGATAGATTAGTCATTGCTTACAGAGGAAAAGCCTAATAACATTGCTTTTCTTCAGAATTCGCTGAAATCACTGCTGTGGGATGCAACTAATTCTTTATAATTCAAATTGCGACATACAGCAACATTTTCTAAGCCTTCAATCCTGCAAAGAATTGTCCTTTCTTAGCTTTACATAATTAATTGGTTTTGCCAGGAATTAAATACTTGTCCCCATCAAAAGGAAGAATTCTCTTCATTTCCATTGAGACTGATGGTCACTCCAGTCTGTGAAGGGATGGGAAAGGTCTGTGTGTGTGTTTGTGTGTACACCTTCAAGATATCACCCTAACCTTAGCAGACACAAGATCTTGATCCGCAGATCGTTGCTCTTATAATTAAAACTTCTCATGTGAACAAGATTTTTGAAGACCAAGGTAACTGTTAATTTGGACTATAGGAACATAAGCTTTAATGTATGGGGTCAAATAACTCCAATTTCTAAGACGTACTTTTAATTTTCCAGTATCTCAATTCAAACAACTGTGGATATTGCAGTGTTAGCACTTACCCACCAACTCTAACCCCACTCCCAGGGGAGAAAAAGTTTTCCAGACGATGTTTTGAAAGTTAAAAAAAATTAAAATCCTCTTTATGCAATATATCCTTGAAAAAAATCTGCTGACTACTGGAATGTAAGGCAGTTTAGAAGCCAGGAAGTTTAATCTGGTTTGTAGACGTGGTCACGTACTGGGATGTTAGGAATAAAGCTGATTAGAGAACCTTAATTGGCTACTATCTTAATTATGAAAGAGATTTACCATTGACTTGAGTGTCCTTTGAATGCCATCCTAAATTTATGATACAACACTGGCTATAAATGATACAAAACTAAAATGTCATAAAGTGAGTTTGATTTGACTACCCCGATCCTTTTGTTTGCCTCTAAAGCTGTAGGTAAACTGTAGCTCTGAGGAAATAAATAATAAATTATGACAATTAATAATTTATTATATTTCTTGATCTTACTATTTCACATTCAGTGACCTACCTGGCCTCTTCTAAGACTACAAAGATTACCTGCCAGCAAATACCTTTTAATGGTTGCTTTTACCTCTTGTTTACTAGTATTGTTGACCCTGTTCACATCCTATAATGTAATTTTAATGGTGACTTTGTAATCAAGGATTGCATGTGTCTGAGAGAACTGTAGCTAAGATCCAGAGCAACAAAGCCGGCTTGCCTGCATACATCCCCTCTTCCTAACACAAGGAGTACAAGTGGATTTAATATTAGCTAAAGCAATAAATGTGTATGTAGACCTATTGATCCAGTCTATTGAGTACAGCAGTATTCCAAGCGATTTATCCATATATGCCCCAAAAACGTGGTTGCCAGGAGGAGCCTTATTCTGCTGCTATGATGGGGATGGGGAATATAACCCAGGGTTTACAGCCATTAGGTCTGGATCTGCCCAAAAGATCTGGCTTAGCCATGCAGACCAAATATCCACGGCACAAAGACTGAGTTTATGTTACTTTTTCAAGGCTGGCTGGGGCAGAGGATGCCTGATGTCACCAGCTCTTCATTGTGAAGTCAGTCCTAAACATTTTCTAAGCAAACCTGAAGTGACAGGTTCTACTATACACCAAATCAGTACTTGGTGTCATCCAGCCATGGGAATTTTCATCTCAACATAGAAGCCCTAAAGCTAAATCAAAACCTATCATTCTTGCTTTGAACTACGCGTTTTCAACTAAAGTTACACTTTCAAAGCACAGGTTAAAAGGCTATTGCTTGGATATTTTTTCCCCCACTATGCACATGCTCTGCATAGTTGTCGTTACCTACAGCAGTGAAAAGCACAGAAAAATTAGGACTCCAAGTACTAATCTAAACATTGGGGCTTGTGTCCTTCACAAATTGATAAAAATAGGATTAATGGTCTCAAATGTAAATTTAATTATTTCTGTTGTGTCAATAGTTACTGTCACATACACCTAGGACAGGCAATGTTATCTATATAGGAATTTCAGGAAGAAAGGTGATAAGTAGTGAAGATCTGAACAGGAAAACCTTACGCCCATTTTCTTGTAAATAGTCTACAAAATTATCTCCAAAGTCAGTGCACAGCAGCAATAAGCTATTCTCTAATTAAATGATAGTCACTAAGAGACCTAGAATAAAAACTACCCAGAAAGAAATTGATTCAGTATTTGAAAGGAACTTACATTTGTGAATTTACTTTTGCTGATAAAAGCTATTATGCTTGACAACTTGCTGTGGTTCTTATAAAGCTACAGTTAAAGGAAAATTTATGAGAATACAAATACTGTGCACATTAGTAAACCGGAGCAAACTTTCTTTTGGTAGGATATGTGTACTCCCAGATATATATGTGTGTGTATATACATTGCTTATGTGACTCATATGCATCCATGCATATCTAATTACGATTAGTCATACACACATATCCTGAACTTCTGCAGAGCTGGCAACAGCCCTCTGCAAATGTGAAACCCCATGGATTTTAGCTACTTCCATTGCTGCTTACTGGATTTCTCTGGTCAGAGAAAACAAGAAATCAGGAGAAGGAGGCACCAGGGTAACATTACCCAAAGCCATGCAGTAGCACTGAGAAAGACATTAACAAAGCTGGCAAAAATGACCAGAACTGGTTTCCAAATCCAACTGGCATCACAGGCCTTACAGAAGGAGGCTCAGGTTGATGTATACAGGCATTCCCATGCTAATCATGTCAATATAACCTTCAATAACGTCCACGTTGACAACTGTCTGGAAACAGTATTGGTATTTTGGGAAGTGAGAAAATACCCATGGTGTTTAACCCTAGAGAAGGAGCAGCAGGTCAGAAATAGGAGGATGCCAAAAATCAGGAAGCTCAGTCTTCTCTCAGCACAGGAGAAGTCTAAATTATAGTCACAGCTCCCAGGACACAATGACAGCAGCATCCACTCTTACAATGCCTTGTAGGCTTTGCTGCAGATCTGCCAATGAAAACTTCTGCAATTTAAGTTATTGAACTGCTGGGAATTAAAGTCAGCCATTTCCTTCTGCTGCTTATCGTGGTGACCATTACAGTCTCATGCTTCCTTGGTAAATTTGTGTGAATCCATCCCTGTGCCTGCCTGGGCTGAAGGGGTTTACATATTCTAGCACAGTAACGAAGAAAACTGAGCAATGGGAGTATCTCCAGTAAGAAGGGAACAAGGCGTTTTACCCTTTAACAACCTGCTCAGCTCTTACCAGGGTAAGATTTCTTTGCTCTCTTGGGAACCAGTAATATCTAGAGCTTTCTAGCTCAGCCTGCCCAAACCTGATGAAACGAGCAGTTCTCCCTCTCAGGAGGAGAGCTCCAAGAGGCCCTGGAACACTCAGGGACCACAGTCTGTTTTTGGAGACCCGCTCCGGACCTTCAGCAATGTGATCTAGCACACTGTGCACACAACCTGAGCAATTTAATTATAACCAAACTAGTTATTTAATCAGGATATTAGCTTGAAACAAAAAAAGAATTAAAAATAATTTTTTTTTTCTTCTTCCCCACACCTCAAGAGTCTATTAATAAATGCGTGAATTAGTGAGGTGATAATAGCTGTTAGTTCCTCCTGTGCAAAAGCTTCATTAAGCTTTGGCTGAACTCTTTTGGTATACCCTGTCATGCTATCCATCAACAGATAGCTTGGATCTGGTCTAACTGCTGATCAGCCTGTTATTCTGATAGCTGGACTAATCAAAATCCCATATATTCATTCTCATTGTATGGGCACAGTCTTACTGTAAAAGAAGTGCTTTTCCACCTTTTCCACAGGCTAGTTAGCTTCTGAATCTAAACTAGTTACCTGAATAGCATTAGAGATACAGGTGAAAGCAGTTATCTAAAGGCATGTGGGAAGCTTATGATAGATCAGGGGAAAAGATAAGATCTTTCTGGTCCCAGACCTGCAACCTAACCAATGACCTGTTCTTCCCTCTGCCTCAAAAGGACAGTTTTAGCAGGAAAACAAAGCAATTCTTTTCTCTCTCTTTTCCCCCACCCTAGTCCTAGAGTCATAAATCACTGAAGCATTTGGGAACAAGCCACTAACCCAAACAAAATTCAACACTGTATTTGTGATAACTTTATGCCTAAAGAAGCAGAGCTGCAACTCAGATATAGAGCAAACTCCCCTCAACTCACACCGCTCAGCTACCGCCTGTCCTCTACTTGCCTTCAGAGTCCCTAGAGAAAAGGCTTCTTCCCTGTTTTCTCTAATCATCTCTGACACATAGTCGGCCAAGTGATCCACAAGACCACGTCAGGGGTATTCTGAATTAGCCTCTTCACACACAGAGGGGAAACAGATGGAGCAGCAACTACTTTGCTGCCCTGAGCAGCAGCAGGTTTTGCTTGTGCCCATGCTTAGTACATGAAAAATGCTGCCCTTCTGAGGGAGGTGTGTTATTAAACACAGCATTCACAGGTGCAAATGATTACACAAGGTGCAAAGCTGAACTGCTCCTGCTTGCTGCAGCACAAAAAAAGGTGGAGGGAATACTCACTTTCTCTTTGCTGTTATTACCTAAATTGCTGTATGAGGTGAACCCAAATACAAGGAGAGAAAAAAATAGATCAGGTCAAATTGATTTATTTTTTTCTTCACTCCTTTTCACCAGACCAATTTAGTTTTATGATATGCTTCAGAGGGCTAACATTCACAGTCCTAACTGCTCTTCTTCCCTCTCCTGTGTCTCTACTTAAGTAATAGTTCAGTAGCTGTTTATGAAGAATAAAGAGAAACAAATTTTCAATTTCTTTTCCTCTCTGAAGAAATCTAAACCCAATCTCATCTCTGAGAACATTGCCTTAATCACCATCATCTGTGTGTGTCTCTGGTGCTCCCCGCTTTGGTGCTGCCCTTGATTAGGTAAATGTAGACCACAACAGCAATAAGAACCAGGTGTTCAACTCATGGTGGGGAAGTCATTTGTACTTAGAGAGATGAAAAGAGGGTAGTTTGACCACCAGCTTTCTTGTCACGTCTTTGTGGTCACTGCTTTTATCTGAGTAAGAGAGCATTTTTTGTTTGCTTGGGGGTTTTTAGGGGTTTGGGTTTTGTTGGTTTGTGTTTGTTTTTAATAGTATCTAAGTGTGCTGTTGCTCCAGCCCTATCTTTTTCAATACTAACATCTGTAACATCTCTCTGATTGATAATGTTCACGGCCCATCTTCCTTATCCACCTCCTGCTGATCTATTCTCTATCCTCACCCTCACCAAGGGTAATGCCTTGGCTCAGCACAGAGGTTGCGTGTGTTTGGGTGATATGGGCTTGCCCAAACACCTTAGGATTGAGGAAAACTGAGAAATGAAAAAGTGGAAATGAGATAAAGAACTGAACTGAGGGTTGGAGATGGCTGTTGTGAAGGTGAGCAAGGGCACTGCTGAGCCCTGTGTTAGATGCAGAGGGTCCTTCAGTTTTGGTGTGTGAGTCATTGAGGCAGAAGAAGGGACTGGGTCAAAGAGCCTGATTGATCTCTTCTGCCTTTGAAGAAGTAGTCACAGATTCACCTGCACAAGCTTGTGAGTCTGTAAAATACAGAGCTGTTTCTAAAGCTGTGAGTCTGACTGCGGCAGTTCAGGTCTTAAGGCTTTCTTTTTTTTTTTTTTTTT
>VXBJ01003717.1:2003009-2039524 GCA_013400055.1 Nycticryphes semicollaris
GTAGTTTTGGCCTTATTTCAATAACTAACTGCACTGCGTGCTCCATTGATCTCAGGAACAATTTGCAACCAGATTAAATCTCTGCTAATGTAATTTAGAGTGTAAACTCGAGCCTGGCCTGGTGTGTGTTGAAGGAAATGTGCCTGGTGTGCTGTGGATGGGCTGTTTGGGAGTACCTGGAGAAAGAAATTCTGTAAAGCTGTGAGCCTTCTCCAGAGCATGCAGAGGTGGGAGCTGACACTGCTGTGTCTGACTTTTGCCCTCACCCACCAGAAGGTGGAGGATGTTCTATATCCTGCTTTTAGTTTTTCTCTTGCAGCTCTTATGTTATTATGCTTTTTCTTTTCATTTTGCCACCTTTATGCCCACCTTGACCATGGTGAAAAGTATTGAGCAATGATAGTACACAGAGGGCTTCCAGAAGCATAGGTGGATGACTTCTGCCAAGCTGAGGAGAATTTTAATTAGCATAGCTTTTTGATACTCCTGGTACTGTTTATGTAAATCTGCCTCTTGAATCACACTGAGATCTCTCTATGGTGACAGTGAACTCTGATCTCATGAGCACAAGATGTAAAGACAGAGAGGGAGCAAAGCAAAAATCAGTTGTTTAATATCAGGGTTTTTTCCCAGCTGTCTGGTAAGAGAAAGATAAGCCTTACTTCGCTGTGTCACGGTAGGTAGGAAGGAGAGGACCCAAAAGCAGAAGCCGTGCAGTGGCTGTCCAGCAGGAAGGCTTCCCACATTTCCCCTGGATGGTGCCACCGGGGAGGAGAGATAACCAGATCCTGAGAAATAGCCTAAATGGCACTAACTTATCTTGCATTAAAAAAAAAAAAAACCACCCACCACCAAACCCCAACCTGTTACAGTCTAGTTCTGCAGTATTCATCGAATTCTACCATTTTACACCATTTTTATGTATCATGTTGGCTGAAAAAGTTATTAAGGTCTCATTACAGGCAGCACAACAGCAGCAGCAGGTGTGTAAGCTTTGTCCCATACAAATGGGTTGCACTTGGAAGATGCAAGGGGGGCAATCTACACTTGCAGAGCTAGAGTATTCCCTTTCTCTTGTTCCTCCGTCTGTTCAATCCTGAACTCTCCTTCCTGGGGGCAGAAGGCCCCCACCCAGCCATTTCCAAACTGGGTCATAGGGATGGTGACTCTGGATTCCTACGAGGAGCTGCGAAGCCCTGGGATGAGCCCTTGCTCAGGGCTGTTTGTGGCGTCTGCATTTGTTTCTCACTATGAACCCAGCATTCCACTGAGGCTTTAACCTGCTTTCTTTTAAATTTTAACTTCCAACCTCAGCTCATATTTTTTGCTTATTATTAACATGATTATGGCTGTTTTCTCCTTTTATTTACTCTATTTCTGTCCCCTGGAGTAGTCTTTCAACATAGTTTGCAAGGAAGAACTGGAGCTTTGTTCACTTCATAATCTGTACAAATACCATGTTTCCAACTCAACTCTCCAGCTCAGGGGCTGCATGTTCTACCAGAGTGGTAGCTATGAAACCTTGATATCTGGCTTAATTGACAAGATGAGTCCTGTGCTTCACTATAGTATTGTGTTTTGTTTCAAAAATATTATCTAGATTCCTATACTGTGCAAAAAGAACCCCTCTCCACTTGCAGACACTATATTGTATGTATATTTTTCTAAATACTTTTTTGCATGAACTACTCATAACTCCATCAGATGGTTTTTCTATGATAACCTGTAGTGCAAATGTTTCACGTGAGTAGTGGTGAGTAAATGCCACGATGGATAAAGTCAAAACTTTATGAAGCTATCTGGAAAACAGCTGTTATGGGGATGGGACAAAGAGGATAGGTATCTATATTATACGTGTCACATTGTGAGGCCCTTCAGGATGGAGGCTCTACATGCTGGTACAAGGCAAACGCCGCAGTTACTGGATTGAAAATTCAAGGCCAGCTGGCCTAACGTTACTAGAACTCTATGGGTTCTAGTTCAGAAGTTCTAACTTCTCCCACTTGCACTGATTTTGAAGATGCTGTTAAGAAATCTCTTGATCCAAAACTGGGAAATATTACCTGGGAGTTGAAGACAGTTATGGGTTGTATTACCTGGCCGTGTTATGGGGACACGGGTTCTCCATGTGGGAAAACCTTTTACAGAAGACTGTCCAAGGAATATGGATGAGACATGTGGATGTTGTCCTCGTGTTGATCAACTGGATAGTAGCTGCCATACTCAGGCCTTATTTTTGACTGTGATCTTACACGGTAGGTTAAACATTTGCTGCAGTGTGTTTGCTGTTTGCTACAATTTTTTTCCATACATCTTACAATTCAACACTTCCATTGGCTGGATGTTCACTGTAAACACATTAATCATTCTGAATTCTTCCCTGATCCAGTTGCAGCATATACACTATTCTGTAGAATTAATGTGTATTCAGATACAGAAGTGAAAAAAAAAAATGTAAGAACATTTAGCTTTGATTAATTAAACTGTATTAATTTAACAGATGGTGTGTTCTGACACCCACCAGGCTTAGGTTTAGATTTGTGATACTTTAAAGAGGGATCACTGCCTCCATTTTGATATAAATTCTGAATCTCTACGCAGTCCACAGCTGTTCAACTTGGCTTTTGTTTTGTTTTGTATTCAGCTCAGTGCTGGTAAGGACTGATTCAGTCCTGAGACTTGTAGGGGTTTTACGCTACTTCCTTATAAATCCCAGTCCTTGGTAAGGAACCGCTGTCTCATTGTATGCAAACAAATTGTGACCTTTAATATAGGCATGGAAGGATTTAGTGGTGAATCTCCTTGCTATTAGTAAAGTATTAATTAGTGTAGGGAACTCCTGTTATACTTTGGTTATTCTGAGAGAAACCTTCTGAGAATTCAAATAGATTTCTAATTACAAAATTAATTTAGAAAGAAGCAAGACTTTACCTTTATGGCCTTTCTAGAGGGACTCTCATAACAGATGTTTCCTTCTTGCTGCTCAATTTGACCAAAACCTCTGCTTTCATTTTGAAACACTGTGGGGTAAATCACATCTTTTGGTTATGTATATTATGTATATCCTTTTGATTATGTCTGATCCAGAAACAGCTGGTGTTGGACTTCTCTGGGGTGTACTAATACCCCTTATTTCTGATGACCCGTGTAGCATAAATAAAACTTGCTAATTTTTTCTTAAGTCTCTCTCTCCTACTTTTCCCGTTGCTGAAGCATCCTCTAGTATAACCACCTATAATTACAGGCTGTGCTTATGCAGCCTGAAACTTGCCAAAACACTTATGAGTTTCAGGAAGCAGGTGCTGCTTTCTGTTATTATTCCTGATCCTAATGACTTGCATGGACTAGATCTCATTGGTGAGGGTTTTTTTGGTCTTTTTTTTTNGGGGAGGGGGAGGTGGGGAGAAATCCTGTTCAATCAGAGGTTTTTAGAGGATTTTAAGTACTGCTGTTTCAGCACAGAGTTGGGACTAGTACTACCTTGTGAATATGTGCAATAGATTACTCTGTAGGTCACCCAGTCTTGTGTTCTTCCACTACAGGTTTTCTGCTTGTCAAAAAAGATGTCTCTAAATTTGGCAGTTTATGCTACTCATCTGCAATCGCTACTTTCTTGAGCACCTTGGGAATCCAAGGCTCATAAGAAGGCAGATTCCTTATACATTTGCCATCCCCCTTTGAATAACAGATTCATTAGCCACTTGTGTGTATTTGACAGAAAAACAAAGTAATGAAATAACAGTATCACTGGGGAGACAAAGGATAAAGTAGTACGTGTGTTTGCTTAAAACCATGGATTTGCAATAAAGAACAATGTTACACAAAGCAAAAATGCACCAAAGACCCTCTTGAGCTAGTACCTGGAAGCCTGTAGAGCTTGACTGGGCTTATTGCACCTGGTCTGTGGCTCCTCCTTTCTCTCCCTGTTCAAGGGGCTGGTTTGATCTGCTCCTTTGGTGACCCAGGATGGCATGTCTCAGCCTCGTTCACTCGTGCTCTGCCTCTTCCCTTGCCCATCCCGTCTGACTGGGGCACCTGCTGATGGTCCGTGAATGCCCTCCGCTCTTGGAGAAGCATCTGTCGTCCCTGTTAAGTAATCCATTTCTGGTTTTAGGCTGCTTCCCCCTTTCTTTTCAGCCTCTTAAAACTCAGTGGCGCTGCTCAATACCTCACATGACATATAAGCTATAAGCAGAACCAGCTCCTTTCAAGATTTATGACATCTAGCTCGTTTTGAGCTCTGCAGAATTTACAGATGACGTACAAACACAACAAGAGACTGATTTGTGAGCCGGGTTGTGCAGTGCTCTACATGTGGGTTTATTAATATATATTTAGGAGAACCCTTCAGGGCCCCTTCTGCCAGCTGATCTTGCAGGGCTCTACAGATTCTGTTGGAGGTAGGAAAGCTGTGGAAATTTTAACTAACCCGGGCCCCCAGTGTTGCTTAGTAACTACGAGTGGTTTCCCAGGCGCAGCTTCCAAGTACCAACCTCTAAGTCAAGAAGAGCCAAACTGTACCTCTGTCTGAAGCAACGTGCAGCCTACGAATCGCTTGGGCTTGGTACCAGGCAATAAGGTAGCAAAAGTCACTTCTGAACTTCAACCCATGTTTATTTTGCAACTTATATCCTGAAATATATATATATATATATCTCCATCCAACACAGAGAATGTTTACCTGTTCTAGCTAACGTTAGTTTGGAAGGTGCATTGTGGAATTAAAAACGTTGCCTTTATAAGCTCAAATTAGAGTGGGACGATGGTTCGCAAGTATATTAACATAAGCCAAATTAATAGGATAGAAGAAAACATAATCCAAGTATTCAGCTTAGAATTTGGTGACATCTGTTTATCTTCAAA
This sequence comes from Nycticryphes semicollaris, assembly GCA_013400055.1. Taxonomy (NCBI): domain Eukaryota; kingdom Metazoa; phylum Chordata; class Aves; order Charadriiformes; family Rostratulidae; genus Nycticryphes; species Nycticryphes semicollaris. The sequence goes on from VXBJ01003717.1 coordinate 2,007,873, forward strand.
GGTTATTCTCATAAGACTTCAAGTTGTCTAGTCCTTCTGTGCTTGAAGCCAAGGGTCAAAAGGGTAAAATGCCAATGAGGCATTGCTGCCTCATTGGAAGTAGAGGAAAAAGCTGCAATGGAGGAAAGGCAGAAGAGAAAATGGACCGTGCTGAGCTGTCGTCAGAACTGGAGTTAGCATCTGAGGCAGTGAGTGAGAAATGGATCTCTCGGGGTGGGGATGGGGAGGTGTTACTTGAAACTATTAGGATTAACTATCTGCAAAGAATAAGAAATTGTTGTATAGTGAAAATTCAGTTATGTACTTAATGGTTTAAAAATTTTAGGTACGTGAGGCAACAATCTTGCTAAGGTAGTAGTTAGTCAGGAAGGCCATAATAAAAATAATATCACATTTCTGGTGCATATTTCCCTCTAAAGGAAACAGCAAAGAGGAGCTAATAATTCAGATAACTCTATTGGATAAGCTTGGGAATTCTGTCATTTCTTAACTAAACTCCTCCCATGCAGACAGCTAAATCATTCTGCATAGCTGCCAAAAGCTGACAGCACCACATTGCTGTTCCTGCTTAAAAATGCATTCCTCGCAGGATGCTAGACTGGCAGGGACGCTAAGAAAGCACTGTCAGGGGGAGAAATGAAACTACAAAGACAAAATGCATCTCTTCAAATACGCTACCCTGCCTTATATACTTCTTTGAGCTAAAAGAAAATAAAAGGTACGTTTGACCCACATTAGTATGCTTTTATTTTATGAGGTGATCTCTAAGGAAATAAAAAAAAAAACCTTTGTAGGAATTGAATCACTTGTTCAGTGGGTATCCTTTGTGCCACCAAGTGATGCAGGACAGGACTGAGCAGCCTTAGTCATGTGTAGGTATTTCTCATGAGGTGGTCCCACTCAAAGCTGTGCTGGGGAGATCTGAGGTTCAGTTGTTTGTGGGTCCTCCCGGGCCTCTGCAGGAGGGGATGATACTGGACTGAAGCTTCTTAGGTTGCTTTGGACTGATAAAGAATCCGTATTATGTCCCCCAGGTATGGGCACAGGTATTTAATGAGGACCACGTGAAGGGTCTACAGTTATATTATCACTTTTTCAATGTTATTTAGGTAACTCGCACCTTGACAGAAGTGAACTCTCAGTGTGCTCAGGTGTTGGGTTAGGGGTTTTGGTTTGGTTTTGTTTGCTTTTTAAATCAACAACAACAAAAAAAAAACGGCATGTTGAATGCTTCAGTCTCTGTGCTATGGCAGCAGCATGTTAAAATAGGGAGATTTCATCTTTTTGTCACTACACAAAAGTACAGTCTGAGCCTCTCTCTTAGTACAGCTATTATTTTGTTTCTGATATTTATATGGCATGGCTATGTAAGCCCATAAAAGTTCCAAAATACAGATATAACACCCTCGATAGCTTGGAGCCTAGGCCAAGTTCCTATTTGGGTAATTGTGTTCCATCTATTTAAAATTCACACGTTAAATTTCAGTTTAATATCAATTGGACTCTTCTTCAGTTCCTTGTACTAAACCATCTGTGCACTTTTAGGCAGCAACTGCAGCTTGTCTTCCAGGTAGTTGCATTTCAGTCCCTGATGCTGGGACTGGACTAGAGATGTCCAGGCTGCTTCAGTGCCACTAGCAGCTGAAGTGCCTCTTGAACCTGCCCAATGAAGCCAGCTCTGCTCTTGCTGCCCACCCTGTTTGGGTACCACTTCCTCAGGGAGGTCACCTCTGCCTCCTCCAAGTGAACTGATCTCTGCCAGTTCCACCCCAGGAAATGGCTGAGATATTTTATTTTATTTTTTCTATATTCTTGGCATCAAATTCCTTTAGAAACATGGCCTGGAAGGAACCTTGTGCATTAAACTAAACTCTGTGCCCTGCTATGTTGGCAGTCAGCTTCTAAAATTATGCTGTCCCATCCTAAACTGTGGTAGGCTGAATTGCTCCCATCACTCCTATTGAAAAGCTGTTCCAGGCTCTTGCTATTTTAGTGGTGCAAACTGACCTCAGAAGGCCTGAAATGGTAATCAGCTGGCTTGCTTTTGGACTGTCTCCACCTCTCTATTTTAATATTCCAAGAGAATGCACTTAACGCGAATGTGAACTTTGCTGCAAAAGCAATGCAGAGCTGAGAGGTCCCAGACAGCCTGGTGGAAAGTTCCCTGAATGCTTGGCTGGGGAATATGAAAAAGAAATGGTACATTTTTTTCCCTTTTATCCTGAACGTGTCGTGAAGCAGTCCGGTAAATGCTTTCCACCAGCTCCAGGTGATTCCTTACTTGAAGGAGAAAAGCAAGATAGAACACCTATTTCTTGCTGAATGTGTTGCTGATGAACAGTTGCTGTGAAGCTCCAGTGCATGATCACAAGAAGACAGTCCTGGAACCAACTATAATAGAAGTTCTTCTGACGTGGTAAATCCTTAGTAGCAGTGTTTTATTCCAGCTGTCTTTTACTTGCATGCCTGTAATGATGCTGGGTACAGAGAAAGAACGCTCCCTTGTAAACTCTCTTGTATACTCTGCCATTTTGTAATTAGCCTGAGTCAACAATACTTGTAAAAATGTGCTTGAGCCACTCGATGCATGCTTAGCTTTGTTTGCGTTGTCAGCACTTGGAGTCCTTCTTAAACAGAAGATAATTATCAAGAAAATAAATACAGCTACAAAACAACATGCTCTGCCCTGGTTATGTTTGGCCACCTGAAAGCTGTATCCGTAGTGTGTCAAGATTTCCACTGTAAAACGCGGTCACCTCCCCATTCTGCCCCTCCAACAGTTTTCCTGACATTGGATGAGTTGCCCTCAGTAGGTGTCTCTTTCTTCTTTAGCTACTGGGATAACCAGGCCCTTATTCAATTGGATTAAAGCCAGCTGAGATGTGTGGTGTAGTTGATAAGGAGATAATTCATCATAGAATGGTTACAGTCGGAGACCTTAAAGATCATGTAGTTATCATTTAGTTCCAACCCCCCTGCCCTGCCCTGGGCAGGGACACCTCCCACCAGACCAGGTTGCTCCAAGCCCCATCCAGCCTGGCCTTGAACCCCTCCAGGGATGGGGCATCCACAAGTTCTCTGGGCAACCTGGGCCAGTGTCTCATCACCTTCACTGCAAAGAATTGCTTTCTGGTATCTAGTCTAAATCTCTTCCAATTTAAAGCCATTACCCCTTGTCCTGTCACTACACTCCCTGACAAAGAGTCCTCTCAGCAATCCAGTCGCTCCCTTCAGATACTGGGAGGCTGCTAGGCTGCTATAAGGTCTCCCCAGAGCCTTCTCTTCTCCAGGCTGAACAGCCCCAGCTCTCTCAGCCTGTCCTCATAGGAGAGGTGCTCTAGCTCTCTGATCATTTTCCTGGCCCTCTGCTGGACCCATTCCAACAGGTCCTTTTTAAGTAAGCCTCACTTGGGTTTAAAATCTTCTGCAAACCTCTATTAGGAGACTGTGTCTATCAGTGCAAGCACTGTGGTGTTTAAATATTTTGGTTTGTATAACTTATATTTGGGTGGTTGGTTTTTTTTTTTTTTCAGCTGTGCTTTTTAAGGTATAAACCAAGGGTAGAAAACCATGCACCCCATTCACTCAGATGAGAAATTTAGCAATGTAGTCCAAAATAAGGACCACATATATTATTTCAATAATAACAGGTATGACACTTCCAGTGTTCTCTTCTCTATGATACCTATTTATGTCACAATAAATCCCGGTTCTTAAATATTAACGGTGGGTGTAAATACTGAAGATTTGCAGGCACAGAAATGCCTGCAAAAGCAAGATATCTAGTGACTTTCAGAGCAAACTGTTAACTTTTCAGGCTAGATACTATTTATTTTTTTTATCCACATTTATAGCATTTGTAAAAGTAAACAAGTAAATATATGTGAAGGAAACATGCAGCAAGATACAAGAAAAAAATAAACAAGAGAATTCAAAATCAAAAAGGAAGAAGGAGATAAGCAGCCCAGATAAAACTTCTAGTAATGGACTGAGAAACCTCTGAACTGAAGGAAGTTCTTAACCTGTGCTCTCAACAGCAGAGTTCAAAATAACCATCACACCTCAGGACATACAGCAAAGCAGTTCAAACAGCATGAAGAATTAGGGCCAACTGTCTCTGTTCAAGCAACTGAGATAGTATTTATTTATATATCTTTAATTTTTGGGTTACCCTGTTATCTACAACATATTAATGTTTCTAGAGAACTAAAAAATTGTTAAAAGGCTGCCTGTAATGCCTTGGGGTGGTGGCCACGATGGAGCAGTTGCCCTGTGCTGCTCTGTCCTGTAGGGACCAAACTCAAACTGGACATGAAAACATCACAAGTGAAATATGTGAAATTGTCCCTGTAGTTTTGTTTTGTTTAGTTGAGGTCCATTTAAAAAAGAAGAAAATAATCTAATTAATGGCTACAGAACAGCTTGTTTAAGCCCAGGCAAGCCAAGAAATATACGATGAAGAGAAAATAAAATTCGGATTATTGTATGAACATTGCTTTGGAGCAAGGTGAAAGTGTAGTTAACAATGCTATTGCTAACTTTCTGAAGGCTCATTTTGTGCCTTTTGCCGTGAACAAAACCCTCGAAAGGCAATTCAAAAGCCTGATACAGGAGACAATCATATCATAATTTCATCTGAAGGCGCATTTAATGGCTTGCAATGATTGTATGTATTTCCACAGTGATGAGGATGTTTGTGTAGCATATACAACCATCATAAACCCCAGGCTGGAAGTGGATTGGCTTCCAGTTCCAAAACTGTAAGTTCTGTTTGCCGAGTTGGCCAGAGAGATACCATTTACAAAACTCAACCTGTCGCAAAAAATAGTCTCATGGCTGATGTGCCCTGTTAGGAGCCTGAGTACAGCTCAGCAGGGGAAAAAAAATAAAGAGGGTGTTCACTATCACTGGATGAAATTCTGCAAAGCTTTAATGCTGTTACCAAATTTTAATAAGAATATTTCTCTAGAGAAATATAAATAAATATCCGAAATGTCTGCCAAGGAACAAGAAAAATAGGAATGAATTATTTAATAACTGATTTTGGTTATTTCTGAGTATTCTAAAAATGTGCCAAAAAATCTTAAAAATGAAAGCATCAACAACATATTGATAACATATGTTTTCAATATGTTATATCTGAAAATTTTTCAGACTGGATGCTTTTAAGTAGTATAGAATAGTGTGAAGACAGTTATTCTGAGCTTCCCTGTAACGCAAAGGCTGTTGAAATGGAAACAGACCACCAGTAGCAAATGGTGATTTCTTCCAGATAGATGTGGAATGGAACAAAATAGCGCAACTATTAAACTACACCAGATGTTTCTGGGTAACCATAACCTAATGAGCATGAATAACTGCACTGATGGGTAAGTACAAGCCTACTTCGAAAAACTTTGAATTTGCTCATTTTGGCAAGTAAAATACACTAACGAAACAAGTGCAAGCTCACCCATTACTTACTTAACTTTTCTTTTATTAAAATGTGGCATCTTGTCTTCACACAGCAGTCAGCTCTTTTCCTCCCATTTCCTTTTTTTTTTTTTATGAAGTTGTCCTTTCTTATGTAGTTTTGAATTATTCCTTCTTTCGCCATCAGAGTGGAGGCAATAAAAAATGTCAAAAAGATGACTAGAGCCCAACAGGTCTGAATGTAAGATTTTCTGCTTCACTATAGTAATATAACTTAAATACTGAAGGAACTTTCTTTTTTAAAGAAGATCTTTGTCTTATTAAGAGGAGAAGTAGAGGATCAGATATCCCTTGATAACTTCAGTGCTCAATCCCACTGAATAGACCCTACAGACTTTTCTAATTATTCACAGAACGTTTTGAGCAGATGTCCACAAAATGAATTATCTGCTGCCTGCCAAAAACTACTTCTGGCAGGCAGTGTATCAGGTAAATAAAAAGAGAGGTTGAAAACTTGAATAAAACATGAATGAAACAGCTTAAGGCATTTTGATCCACATAAATTCAGGAGCAGCAATTGAGCCTATAGAGGTGCAAAAAGTAGGGTAGGGCTGCCCTATGAAATTGTTGAAAGGAGTAAACTTTGGAGAAAACTCTTTTAACAAGCATTTCCTCATGCTAGTGGCGGTATCACTGTGCCAAGTAACATAAAGCAGTTTAGGGTAGAGGATGGCAGCAGTTTTCAACATCTACCACAGGAGATGGAGGATCTGGACTTGCAGCATCAGGATGAGCCCTGCAAGTCACACAGGTCAGCATCTTGGATTGTTGTATTTAGCAGAAGTTACAGATATCCATAACTCTTGCTATTCTGCCATTGGTAAGGACATCCCTATGTAATTTAGCCTTAGTTTGAGAATCCAATGAAAAACATTTGATCTCTTGCCCTTCCTACTAGGAATATACATTATGTTTTCCTGCTTAAGACAGGTTGTTCCATATGGTTAAGATCATAAAAACCTGTCCCCTAGCCTACAAAAAGGCTGGACATCTTATTCAGTGAATTTGCAAATACAAGTGCTATTCGAAAAGCAAATTTTAGGTTTTAAGACAAACCGCCTTATGTTAGAACATATAGTTCTGAGATCACATCTTTAAAAGCTGTCTGCGTGGCATCATTTCAGGCAGCTTGAAACAGAATCAAACCTATAGAAAGAAAATTATCAATTATTTGAGAGGAAGGGGCTTCCCAAAGACTTTGTATTGAGTTAAACTGTACTATGTTCTGTACTCTTTCACTGAATAATGAAGAACTTCATAGGGCTTTAGGAACAGGTATTGTTGTGCATCCATACCAAGATTTTATAATGTTGGACACAATGCTGTTTTGAAGAAAAAAGAACCTGTAAAGTAGGAACATTAGTAAGGATGGTAGATCTAAACACCAAGAAATATGTACAAATAATATTATGTGTGGAAAAGGTTGCCAGGTAAGTGGTAGAAAGAGATGGGAAGACAGAATTATTTGAGAATTGTGATTAAAAGAAATTAATGGATGGGTAGGTAACTTCATAAATAATAAACCAGATTTGTTGACGGTGGCTTCCTTAAAAGCAGTGATAAATTAATGCCGAGGAAAAGTCTGTTTCTTTGCAGTAGTTTTGGCTGCCTATTCAGTGGAACCATCGTAGTTACTAAATCATACAGGATTAAGCATCATTGGGATGCCCAATTATAACAGCTGCATTTCAGAAATGACAACGTTCTCTTTCCTTCAGGGATCTGTAATTTATTCCATTACCTTGAACTTGGGTTATGCAATATGACAAAGTAAAATTCACAAATGTTCTCTTAAATCCTGCTGTCTTTGGTTCATACCGTATATGTGAAGAAAACATGTTGAGAGGGTTAAAAATATGGGAAAGTATTACCTTTTTAATACATTTGACTTGTCCACAAGTAGACAATAGAAGGTTTTCAGCCTCAGTAAATCCACTTCAATACATATAAAAAGTTCAGAAAAAAAAATATTATTCTATCCCATTGTTTTCATGAAAGCAATAGCAGCGTGGCCAGTGCTAGAAAGGCCAAGATTAGTTTATCTACCAAAGAAATCTGTTGGCTTATTTCTTGCAAGGGTGGCTTCCTTTACTTTGTTTTATTCTATGAAAATATTTCCTTACTGCATTTATTCATGTGGATTCTTATGTATAAACTGCTAGCAGAAGTATCCACACTTTCAGAAGTGTGGCTGACGCTGTGTTTCCATGTGCTTTGAAATTTCCAATGTAGAAAGTGATCTTAAATTTGGCTAATGGTTTTTCTTTTTACCTATTGACTCTTGAAGCTACTGAGATATTAGGATAATAAGTGTTTGAAGAAAAGAGTAATCTATTTATACAGAATGAATAAAGTGTTGCCATGGGAAACCTGAAGCTCTCAAAATGAGGCTTCCTAGAATAGAGGATTTTCCAGGGGAGAGAATGGCTCATACACGTTTGGTTCCTTCTGCCTGTTGCTTTCTCATTACCTGCGTTCATGTGGCCCTTAACTCTGCCTGGTTCAAGGGAGAAATTCTCCCCATGTAGATCATCAAGCAGCAGAAAGTAGAAAAACTACTGGCCGGGATGTCCAGTGTATGATATGGAGGTTAAACAAAACAGAGCTGTGTGAGCAGCACCACAACGAACCAGCTTCCAGAAAAAGATCTGTAGAGGGGTTGTCTTCAGAGGATCTTCAAGTATACTGGAGAATTTGGTATGGGAGTATTTTAGCAATGGGGTTACATGGTTGGCTTAAAGGGCAGAAAAGAAGATTATGATATGGTTGGCTTGCTGGAACTCCAAGGAGAGACTGTGTTTGCTCAGAGCTTTGTTTTTGGTATAACGTTGCACACATCATCACAACTACAGATTGTGTATGAAAGTATGTTTATACATGGGGTTTTTTTTCCAGGGTTGGGAGAGGATGTTAATATCTATAATATTTGACAATATTGTCCTCTATTTCTACGGTGAGCAGTACCCCATGAGCCTCGAAAAAAAAAAAATGACTGATGATAAACTGGAGCGGTCTCCTGTTGAATCCCATGGGATTTCTCTTAGGGGGTCAGCAGGCCTTTAGGCACCTGAGCAATAAAATAAGTAGCTTTGTTCTAACCCTTTCTGCCTTCCTACAAAGGCAACGTAGCTCGATTTGTAAGCCCGGTGCAAGGACACGATGTCAGTCGTGCTGTCACTGGCTCCCTCTTTTGCTGCCTCTGAATTCAGTTTACAATGAAATGAATCGGAACAAAGCCAAAGATAACCCCGAATGTCAGAAATGGTAGCTTTAAAGTGATTCTGGATGCACAGGCAGCCAAAGAACTTCAGTCCCTCTTCAAAGTCATGATGCAAGTATTGTAATGTAGATTGCATCGATTTGCTACCAGTTACTGACAGCTAGCAGGAATCTTTGAAAGATTGTCTGCAGTACCCATAGAATAAAAAGCTCTCTGCGTGAAAAGGAAGCTGTATTTTCATGCAGATGATCCATCCTAAAAATAGTATCAGTGTTATCATATATGTAAGGCAATATTCCATTTTGTGTAATAGATGTTATGACTATGACAGGATTCAGCTTATAGCATAAGCGGTAGTTACATTTAAGCACATAAGTAATGCCACTGATTCGAAGGCATGCTTAAGTACTTGCTGGTTATTTTTACAGTAATTAATTTATTGCAGAGAGGCAATAGAAATGCTGACTTGCAATATACCGACAGTAAGTTTGCTGCGGTTCCGAACTCTCCTTGTTCAGGACTGGTGTGCAGGTGTATGATGAATGAGAGTTGACAAAATTCTACAATAAATACTTGAAATACTAAAGCAACGACTACTGAAGCATAAAAGTAGTACTGTACTGGGCCATAATTCAAACCAGCATTCCATTTACAAATGTAATAAGGGTAATAGAAAAGATTAACTTTCATAGGAAATTACAGTTTGTGTGCATAAGTGCATGTTTTTATGAAGTTCAGTTTCCTGCAGGCTTTATGTTTCTGCATCAAAGTTACCAGAATCATTTTAGATTACAGCTCCGTTCGGTAATGTTGTGGCACTCTGTACACGGTGCTCACACAAACTGCTTCTCACTGGGGACTCAGCTTCTGTGAAGAGGTCTCTAATTTTCAAGCTTAACCATAATACAAGCACTGTAAGCTGCAGTGTGTGCTCATACCTTTTATTTACGTGTAAAGACACCTACAAGCTTTTGGGTCTATGCCTAGATGATGGGCATAGCTTCATACACAGGTTTGTACACAGGAGGAATGTTCCCCAAAGTCTGGTCCTCTGCAGAGGCGATGGAAGCGATGCAGATACAATTCACTCTTCATCCAATAAGTTCTGTCCTCTCCAGCTCCTTGTTATAAGAGAGCTAAGTGATGGAACATGCAACCTGCCTGCAAACAGGGTGATTTTCATTGCTGAGATGAATTGCCCAAGCAGCAGAAGACGCTTCGCTTTCTGGAGCTACGGATACAGACTGAATGAGTGCTCACCACCGGGATCCATTTGTTTCCTGTTGGTACAAATGGATATGAGCCCAGGAGATCCACCAGCAATCAGGGCAGAGACTAAGTCCTGTGTCTTTGGAGTCTCTGGACAATACTGCAGCTCTTGTGGTTTTCTTCCTTCCTGATAAAACCCCTAATAAGCCTATCTCAAAATAAAACAAAACCAAGCCAAAACAAACAAACAAAATAAAAAAAGGGGGAGGGGGGGAGCAGAGGACACGACCAACTAAAAAACCACCCAACCCCAAAAAAAACTGAAACTAAAATGAGCAGTAAAGAAATTATGTTATTCAAATAATATTGAATCCAAAAATATGTGATTATGAGAGGAAAAGGAAGAAAACTAAATCATTTTTTCTGCTTCTTCCTTCCTCTTCAGACACTTCTGTTCAATGTCGGAGTTCCACAGAGCTGTTTAAAAAAAACGTCATTAAAAAGTCGGTATCAGTCTCTGACAGCTACATTTGTGTGTGCGTGTGCTCACAGCCTATCAAAGTTAGAGCAAAACTCTGAGAAATCCCCTTTGTTTCCAGTTGCAGATCCGGCAGGAGAAACTCTAGCTTGTTCCAGCTGTAATTGCTGCCTTGAATTTCAACTGGCCACTTTCTAGCATTAGTCACAAGACAGCTTTATTGCATTTTGAGATCTGATTATTAACTGCCACGGAAACCTTGGTACCAAGAAGGAAAGAGTGACATCCCCCAAGGTAAACACAGCGAAGCTGTCATCTAGAAGATGATGTGGTTGTCATGCTCAAATATCACAGCTGTTTATAATGCCACCGCGGTGGTCTCCGGTGGCAGTAACGCTAAGGGATGTCAGGGACATGACCGGTGCTGGGATGGAGGAGTGTGGCACCAAGGTGTGCGTGCTGGCAAGGTAAAAGCCTGTCTTTGCTCTGGGTAGCTTTAACCAGCTGATGGCAGAAGAAACAGCCCGGTTGTGTTTTACATTCCAATTGAGTTCATGGAATTAAAGGCAGCTCCTGTAGCAATGTGCTCCTAAAATGAAGCAACATAGAGCGATGTGTGTTGTCACTCTTTGACAGCAGTGAGGACTATTTTGCCTTGCAACATGTAGTCCATTTAGGACCACAAAATTTACCAGTACTACCTGTTAAAACAGCTCAGTATTTCCTGAGATTTTTCCAATTATTTTTTACAAATCTTCATTTGCAAAGTTTTTCACACTGCAGAAGCTTTTGATTACCCAATGTTTTCTATGTTTTCTTAAAAACAACCGAATAATCTTTTTGGACACATCTGCTTTTAAAAATAGCATATAAAGTTGATAATTGTGGCTTGGCTGAGCTCCACTGAAAAGACTGGGCACTGAAAAAAATTAATGTGACCAGCTTGAGGCTCTCTCTTCTACCTGGAAGATTTTCTTCAGTGTTTGTTCCTTTTTGTAATAGGCATTCCCTCTTTTTCCCCAGATAACTACCGAGATAATGACACTTCTCACCTTTCTGAGTGACAAAGACATTACAACAGGATTGGGTTCTCTAGCCTAATTGAAAGAATGAATTGATTTTTCTTTATATTTTGCTGCCATTTTGCTCCATTGTAAATTATTCTGTGTTCTCCAGGTAACTCCAGGCATACAGTTAATCTGTTCTTCAAAAAAATACAGGTCTGAGCCTGTAGGGCTTCTGGCCCTGGAACACTGTAGGGTCCAGATGTGCTTCTGTGTGCTGAGCACTTGCATGACCTCCAACCTGGAGGTCCTTAATGTGATAGACCACATCCATAAGTCCAATAGAGCTGTTCATTGTAATAGATTGGGGGAAATGAGGTAAAATGTTATCCCTAATCTTCATATCAACTGCATTAACTCTCAGGATATCTTTATAAAGGTGAGGGAGGATATTACTAAAAAGATTTATCCAGCATTGAAGGTTTTTTCCCCCCATTAACTAACTTCTAAGTTTCAAAGTTCTTTCTCTTTAATTGGGAATAGTGGAATATAGGAGAAATAATTATAAGCACGACTACATAGGCAATATGCTACTACTTAGTACAAAATGCAACAACTGGTTTGGGCTAGTAATTTACCCAACACAAAAAGAGAAAATTCAAATAAAATTAGCTCTCATTGGTAAATGTGAAAAAGGTAATAAGGAAATTTTGAGCAAGCTATCAAAGCTGAGTATTATTGAGAAGAGGATAAATAAATGAAGCAAGACTGGGTCGCTAACTAAAACAGAGTAGCCTTGTAGAAGGTTAGGGGTTGTTTTTTTCAAGGAAAAAAAAAAAAGAATTTAGCGTCTGAAGTCAAAGTTAGGCTCAATCAATACATTCAAGGCTCTTGAGAAATTTTGAAAATAGTTTCCTACTTGTAGTGATTTAGGGCAGTCAGGCATGTAAAAAGATCGAATCGGTTGTGAGAAATCAATGACCTCCCCCCCTCCCCAAGATTCCCACTGAAATGAAAACTTGCCAATTACAATGGGAGTTTTGATAAGGCCAGCAGGAGAAGGATGTTCCAGATTCAAAGAAACAGCATGTGAAATGTAATATATATTCTTTTTTGTGCCATTGGGTTGCGAGACAGAGGCCTGCTGAACATCTTGTATTAAAACTCCAGAATCTCTCTCCTGTGGCAGATTAACAGTGGTGATACAAAGCAAATAAGCAGAACTTACATGTGTGTGTGATAATCACTCTCCATCTACTGGCGAAGTCTGTGGACATTTTCCTCTCTGCTCAGCAGGTAACTGCAGTGGTACTTCATTGCAGCCTTTCCAGACTCATGTTAAAACTCCCTTTGGACATAATGCGACACAAAATATGTCAACGGTTAAGTTTGCTTCTGTTCTGAAACTATCATTTAACACAAGGATTGCTTTTGTCTTGTTCTTTCCCCACGGTGGTCTGTCTTCTGTCATGCAAAGCCCTCCAGGTACTGGTCCATGTGGCTATGACCACCAGCAGGTAGGGCAGATGAACAGGAGCAGGTCCATAGCTGGTGTGAGCAATGTTTCTGGGGCTGTTTTACTGCAAACCAGGGCTAACCTCATCCTATGGGCTGAATGCCTGGTTCTTAACTGTGTGCATTAGGTGTGCTCTTGCAGCATGACCTTCCAGTTTATTTTCATCAGTGAGGAACCAGTTAGTGCAGTGTGAGAGTGCTCCACAATGTGAAACAGGGTGTGATATGGAGGCAAGGTGGGGATTCACTTCAGTCAACACAGAACGGAGATATCGGTTTGGGGGGAGGAAAGTCTCAGGGTGGTCACGCTTGGTTTTGCTCAAAGCAAGGCACTGCACAGCTCTTTCCCATCCCTCTCCTCCCCTTCCCCTCCCCCGCTTCTTTCAAATTTAGAAACTTGAATTTGGGGTTGTATCCTTTCTTGCCCTGCAGCAGGCTGTGTACTACTTGCCAAAAGAGCAGTCTGAAGCACAACCAAGCCACTGTAAGACTGGAGACGAAGCTACAGGACCTCACTATAACCAGAGGTAGAGTAGGCCCTCAAAAACCCTGATTGCTCTGGCTTTGTGCAAGCCCTCAATGATTCGTCCTAAAGGGAAAGCGTGTTCCCTCTTTCTCTTGCCTTCCAAGAGCAGCGCTTCGGAGAAAAAGCCAAACAGCTGTGCTTACAGGATCTCATGGAGATTCCTAAACACTGATAATAAGGTTTGACAGTCGTGTCATAATTGTTAACAATGGTGGTGGAGATGTGCCAACAACCTCACGCTCTCTCGCTGCTGCTCCGGGTGAGAGGAATCGCTCTATGGCTGCGAGTCTGCAAACCACATTTGACATAAAGGGAGGTTTCATACAAGAGGAAATCTAAAGCTGTGTATTGTTTTGTGCCAGATCACACCTCAGCCTCAAAGGATGGAGTAATGAAAGAGAAGTTGCTACAGTGACACCACGTTAATATTGATTATTTCTGCTCTCCATGCACTCAAACTTATTATGTAGTGAAAGTTTTTAGGAGCCCAATGGAACAGCCTGCTGTAACGGTTTGGCGGTGGGAGTTTGGTGTGGTTTACTTCTTTACAGAGTGATTGATACAAGTCTGTTGGTGAAATCTTACCCTCTGAGTATCCACTGCCTATTCTCTTCTGCCAGCATACTGTACAGAGAAAAGATCCTAAAAGTGTAATTTAGAGCTCCTTGTACTCCTCTCCCATACAGCTATTTGTCCTGGTCAACATGCACCCAATAATGTAACTGCCAGAACAAATCACAGCAAATGATACTTTTCTATACAAGTGTCAGGAATTTCAAAGCTTAATGTTCTGGGACTTTTTTCAGGCCGATGGAGAGGTCTAGTTCTTCCTGAAATTTGTTGACCCTCAGACAGCCACCATTCTCAGCAACCTTCACTGCAAAAGGAATCAAAATACAAATCAACACGATAAAAGGTCACATATGAGAATGTTCTTTTTACCTGTATTTGTGATTCCTTTTCAATGGCTCTATTAGAACTCATATAAGCAAACTCATGCAGATTTCTGCACAATCTGTTAATGATTATAGACTGTTGTTTGCCTTATCATGGAAGCTGTCAATAGACCTAGTTAATTAATTTTTTTTTCTTGTTATGTGAATTTTAATTAACAGTTTATTAGCTCACAATCCAATTCCCCAGAGGTCTCAGTAGAACTCAGGAAGATATATTATGCATATGCTCATGCTTTCTCCTAAATTTAGATAATTTCTGATCCAGAATTATTACTTCAATTTCACAGTGCTGCAGATACAACTCTGACCACTCCAATTATCTGCCTACTCCAGAATATAGCAGCCGTAACTTCAAGCCATCATAAAAAAGTTTATTAATTTAGCTCCACTGAGTGCCAACCATTTTACTGCAGTGCAACAGAAAGCTGTCTGCCATGTAAGAAACCCTTAGGTATTTTTCTCTCGGCTTGGCTTTCTGAAAGGACTTTCTGAAATATTGCAAGGATGAAAAGTGGGGCCAATTCAGAATCTGCATGGAAGCTTCCCTAAATCCCTGCAAGTATAAACAAGTGTTTAAGGCAAGAAGCTGGTGCCTCAGAAAAGCGGGGGTTGGCTGGGGACTGCAGCAGTACTATAACTCTCTTCTTCTCATAATTTCTAAGGGCTGGGAGTTTGTTTGTTTACACACTTATTGGTGTGTGCTCTTTCCCCTTGAGCAAGTTTTTGCTGCTAGCTCTGGTAGCAAAGCTGAATATAAACTGCTAAGCTCACTCTTAACTGTATTCTTCCCAAAGTTTCCCATAGCCTCAATCCCCTGAGTGTTGGATCTACCTGATTTTATTTTTTTTGGCCAAAATACAGTACTGGTGTCTGTTGGACTTAACCTGATGGCTGTGCTCTGAGATGATACAGTCAACTGCATGCCTGACAGGCTGGAGGGAAGGATTGGAGGCACAGCAAAAAGAGATGCCACATTGAGAATTAGGTACTAATTGCTAGTACCTAATGACCAGCATATTGTGAAGTCCTTCTCTGCAGAGGAGCTGGGGAGCACCGACATGAGTAGAAGGAAAGGGAGAGCAAGCTACTTGCCCCGCACAGGATGAGGTAGCCACCCCAAGAGAGCAAGGACCAGAGGAGGAAGAGGTCTCCTCGGGGTGCTTGGGTTCACAATACCCAGTTGCACGTAACTGGCCTGATGTGCCTCCAGCACAATTCTCATTCTCCATCTTTCCTACGCCAGAAAATCCCACAGGGATTTCCTCTGGCAGAAAGGCTTGGGTCTGGAATGTGAATATCCTCTTTCAATAGGCTTGCTTTGTCTGCAGCAAGAATATCATTTTTCTGTGTTTGGGATAGATTCTGTACTTGCCAACATGCTGAAGTAAAACAAAATTCCCTGAGATCACAGTAAATCTGGCTGCTGCAGCCAAACCAGCTGCTAAAACTAAACATGCTTTGCAACTCTGATACCCGCTAGCTCTTTCAGCTGTAAGGATTCTGATGTGCTCTTCGAAAATGTTAGTTGTCACGAGAATTATGACACAATTACATCGCTCGCTTGTCATTTGATATTATTGCCGGTCAAATATCTGAAACGCCAAATTCAAAGCCTGTCTTTGAATTACAGAAGACAGCTGCCCAAACTGGCAGCTGAAATATCACAACTTCATCAGCCCTGTGTCAGCTACAGCAGATGCTGAGGATGGAGGAAGTGCTGCAGTAGAGTCGGGCAGGAACGCTACAGCCAGGGTAGAGCTTTGGGGGTTCTGTGGATCTCCAAAATACATCCTGTTGAGGATGCAGAGCCCAGTATTGTTGATTAACTGGGAGCTGGCCTGGTTTCCTTTACTGTTTTTGAGAGGTCATGCACAAACTCCCACCCATCAGTGGAACAGAAGATGAAAATGACAGACCTGGATTATCTGCTGGACGGGTGAAGAAGGGAAAAAAGGCAGCTCCTGTGCACCACCCCTGACACAGCCAAAATGGACTTTGGAGAGACATGTGCATCACCCAGGGTAAAGGCCACACTCCATTTCAGAGGAATATCAAACATATTTTGAGAAGTCAGAAGGTCTTTTTTTCTGAACAGAAAATGAACCGTTGCAGCTCATGGGCTGTTGCTAGTGCAGATGCTCGAGGTTACAAAAGTGTAAAGATAGATTCCCCATCATTAGGCAAAATACTGGTGACAAGGCAAAATGGAAATTGGGGAAAAAATACAGCATTTCTCAAGTATAATAAGGATGCGATGTGAAGTAACTGCTTCAAAGCCACTTAAGTCAATGAGAGTTTTCATTTTCCATTCATTTCAGTAGGCTTTTAATCAGGCTAATAAAGGAGAACAAAAACAGACTGAGGGAAATTAGAGAGGTGTAATCAAAACGTATGTGTCCATTTGGAAATGGGACATAAAATGGACTTTTTACTTTTATAAGTTTAATGTTCATACTTCTGATGATATTTGTTTAGAACAATAATCAGACTTTCATTGGCAGAGAACATAGGAATCTAATAGGCTTCACAGAGTTCTATGGAATGCTAACTATAAAATACATCACTTATAAATTACAGTTCAAAAGGTGATACAGAATCAGAGTATTAAATAGCAGCATCTTTCGCTAAGTTCCTTAACTGTTACAGCAAAATTTATTGCCAATCTGGCTACAACATCTGCACAACTAAAGGACCTGTTACAGAAAAATGAAACTTGTCTTTCTGCCAAAGTTTGGAGAGGCTTAAACAGAAATTAATATCCGTAAGAAATCCTGGAACATTTTTGAAAAATTATCTGGCTGGCAATACCTGCTTCTTTTCAGAGACAGGGAAAAAAAAAAAGGTGTTTTAAAAGACATATATCATAGTGCAGCTAAACTTGCTCTACAGAAACGATAGTGCTTTGATACAATTACTTTCAAATTTTGATACTATTGTTAAGGCAAATTTATGCTGATCACACTTATTTGTAACAAAATCAATCTAACCCATATTCTCTACAGAAACCGACCACAGGCTCTTGTATTCTCAAAAAAACATCACACCTGTTGATGATAAATATAAGCGCTATGGATGATAATGCAAGTTCAAGGTGATGATTCAAGATATCGCTCTCCTTTGGATCATAAATTCTCTATCCATTACATGTTCTGGAGGAATACTGCCAGAGTAGGAATACTGCAGTTGAGATGGGCTGCAAATGCGCACATGGAGGTGAAACACTAATCATTTGAAAAATCAACCATGAAAACGTAGATACTGTACGTGCTCTTCTCTATTTCCGCCTGTGAGGAGAAAATGTGTTTGTGCGTGATTTGAAATAGTGATTTCTGTGTAGCTACTTGTTTTTCACAGCACCATTTTCCATGCTCCATCTAAGGACAAAACACCCCGCTGCAAGTCTCAAAGACAAAGGTGTAGCCTCCATGAAACCTTCTACATTTTCATTTCATAAGTGACAGAGAGGAAAAATCTCAATTGCACATTATTCCTAGTGGAAGCTACAGCAATAAGACGTATGAATTGTCCTTGATTAATGTGAATTTATTTATTTCCTTTGTTTATTTATTTCCTCATTAAAAAAAACCAAACACCACCACATTTTTCAGATTTAGAGATGGATATTTGTTGACCACACAAAGTGAACAGCCAAATCCAAAAGTCATTCAAGTAGTGAAAAGGTTAATTTGTCTAAAATTCTGTGTGTAAATGATACCTTAATTTTCACTTCCTAAATTGTCAAAGAAATCACAAAGAATTTGCTCTTTAACCAGCCTGGTGCCTGTTCAAGAAGATATCTGAACTAGATATGCTTAAAAGAATTTAAGTCCCATCCTGAGGTTTAACTACTTGCCCACTTTTTTTCAATAAAATATCCAGCAGCTGATAGGTAAACATCCTACTGGCTCTTCTTTTCAACTTTTGGAATCCTTCAGTTCCTTTCAATTACTAGATTATAGGAGGTTAATAGTACCATGATATTGTGTCACTTTTTAGCACTGAGATGTGATGCCTACAGTTTCTACTATTTGTGATAATAGACTGTGGAAAAGAAAATAATCTATACTGTTAAATTTTTAAATCTGAATTCTCTTTTTCTCTCAAGGCACAGAGAACTGGGGGTTCGAAGCTGTTTTTCATTAGCCAGCAGGAGACATGCATTTGATTACCAAGCAACTTTAGACTTGCTAGGGGAGATGCCAGAATTCCTGGCTCCAGATCCAGTGACGGCTCTGACTACACCGAAAACTTTAGCTCAGAATTGCAGGGCGCAGAGAAGAGAATGTCAGTTATAAAGGAGCAGTCAATGGTGTGAACTTAGATCCCAGCTGACAACGCCAAGGATGGTTAGGTGCCAAGATGCTAAATTCCTGACCTAGAAAAATAAGCTTTGATTAGCCAGGAGCTGGTGGAGGTCCAGAAACCAGGAAGCTGAGCATCCTTTCAATCAACGAAATTATTTCATGAATTGTAAAAGACCGAGCAGATAGGTGGTGTGAACTCCTCCTGTACAGAGCAGTCTTCATTCCTGTTCAGTCCAACTGTGAGAAATTTATAGCATTTCAGGATCGAAAGGACTGTGAACAGTGATTTCTGTTCATAATGCTGTGGTTGTTATGACACCTTCTGGCTGTGGCTTTCAGCTAATTAACAGTAATTATTTTATCCAGAGCGTCTTTAGCTCTGGGGTAACTTCACATCTTTGAGACCAGTTGCTTCAACAGTGAAGGTACCACCACCCTGTTCTCCTGTAAGCACTGCATGGCATGACCCAGTTCCACTGTGCCCATAAGGACTGGTGTCTGCTGGACCTTTTCTTCCCGATGAACAGACACTGACAGAACTGAGGTGCTCTGAGGTTTGAAACTTGCATGGTCCTATAAGTGTCACTAATGTTAAGTCCCTCATACGTATTTGATTGCTGCCCTTGGGTGGCAATATCCTGCCTTTAATGTATGTGCACATTGAGCAGTTGCTGTGGGAACCATAACTTTGAGGTTTCACGATTTAAAAAGAAGAATGTATTTATAGACTTTATTTATTTTGCTTATGAATCAACATGTTAATATTGATGCAATGGAAGAAGAAAGAGAAACAAACTTCTAAACAGAAAGCACAACATCAAACACTGATCTGTTTATTTTTCTCTTCTCCAAAGTTCCCATGACAAGAAAAACTGTGGCAATGGAAAAGGAAGAAATTACAAAACAAGCACCAGACAAAAGAGGGAGAAAGCAAGCAGCAGAAAGTTGAATTAAACTGTTGAGAGATCCAGTTTTACCAGGCATCAATTCCAGGCTGCTAGAAGATGCTGTGATGCATTGCAGCCTCTTGCCGTAGGGTCCCAGGCAGCTGCCCCAGGCTCTGGGTCAGTGCAACAGGCTTCTTGGGCAATGGTCACAGTGGGTTTGGGTGGTCACAAAATGCAGGATCTGGGGTTTGCTTGTAGGTTTTGGGCTGATCTGAGCTCCCTGGAAGGGTGTGTGCTCTGAGGAGCCAACCCAGGTCCTCTGTCACAGCCCAGCACTGCTGTCTCTAACCCTGTGAGTGCAGTTGGTGCAATTACAGCTCTGCCTCAGCACAAGATAAAATCACAGCTATATTATTAAGGAGATAAAAGAAGAGGAGTCACCTGATCGGTGGCCCTGTGGGGTAAGTCTGTTACTGGAAGCAAGATCATTCCATGGTCAAGCAGGTTGAGTAAAGCACCGCGGTTCATTTGCTGAGCCAGGGGATTGCAGAGTAGGACCCAGCATGGTCTCTCTCTGCCTTTTAAAGCATGGGTGAGGTTTGGCCAAGCTGACTCTTCTTCCCTATCAGATGTGCCTTTTCTGCATTTCTGCTACATGAATTACAGCCACAGCAAATGTTTAATTTCAAGGAAATGCAGAAGTTCTTTTGCCTCGCAGGTCACGGTGGGCCGGGTGTGTGCTGGAGTGAAGAAGCCAAGCAGAGTGCTAGGGAAACAGCTCTCAGGGTGTGGATGAAGTGGCATGAATATGCATGAGACTCTAATTGGCCCCCACATGTAACCAAGGTGCCTAAAGACCCAGGTGTCCTGGCTCAATGTTGTACCCAGTTAATAAGTTGAAGTCCACTAAGTCCATACTGTCCCATTACAAGAGCAAGGAGTGCTTTTTTGTCTGCAAAATCTGCCTGGAGGTAGGGAGTGCGTGGGGTTCCCAGGCTTTGGCATGGAGAAGGTCACAGCTGGGCTGGCACCGTCCCCCTTAGTGCAGGAGAGACCCGTGCTGGGGCAGGCAGGACTTCCCTGGTGCCAGGGGTTGACTGGCACTGCTCTCCAGCCCGAGCGTTTCACGCAGCAGCCCAAGCAAGGATGGACCCTGGTTCACAGAGTCATTCACTTTTCTCACATTTAACGCATGTGTCACAGCAGTATTCATCACGAGTGCCCAGGAGACTGGAACTGGTGATCCAAGCTGCTGCTGTGAAGGCAGCGCTGAGCCCATTAGACCTGGCAGCTGTCAATTATTCCCGGTGTCTGAACAAGTGTCCCTCTTCACCACTTTTCCCTCTTCTCCGCTGCTGCTGAACATGGGCTTGCTGGATTTTTGTGGGTTTCTGTGCCTCCTGTTTTATCCCTTTCTCCTTTTGTTTTTAATTTTTTTTTATTCTAGTTAATGCTGCCCCTGTAGTTTCATGCAAAACATAAGGAATTTGTCCATCTGCAGCATTCCTATTCATCCTGCATTAGTTTTATGTCACAGTTTATGGGTACCAGTGGCTTGTTGTGGTTTTTCCTTTTTTTCACCCCCTACCATTTAAAATCTCTTTATCTGCCTCTGACTCTGTTTCCTTCCACCTGGTCCTCCTGCTTTCTCCTCTGGGCTGTTCTCCTTTGCTTTACCCACCCACACTGCTGTGTCTCTCCCTTTCAGCATATTTGAACTCCTTGGCAATGGAACTGGGTTTTGCCTCTGAGATGATCATGTGATGCATTAAAAAAATTTACTTTTTTCCACTGATTCAGCAAAGACACACAGTAGATTTTTAACATGGACTATCAAAGGGATTTCTTTTTTTTTTTTTTGTCCAAAAAATAAAGATTTTTGCTGTAAAGCTAACCAAGTTTGAAACACATAGTAATTCTAGTAATTCAAAGCAATAGCCATGCCTGAGATACTAATACTTCTGTTATAAAAGAGTTAAGCAGATCTGTACAGAGACGTTGGCAGAAAGAATTATGTTGTAAGCACAAGAGTCTGTCCTCTGTTTTCATGTATGATTAGAGTTCATTTCGGTGGTGTAGTTTTCTCTGGCAATGAAGCACTTAACAGTGGACTGAGATTTCAGAAAGGCTGACCCCATGCTATTTGTACCTACCTCATTTCCAGATTCAGTTACTTACAAATAAAGCCAGTTATAGGGTACATTATAACTTAATTCTGTGATTAATGATTTTGCTTCCGCTGGCAAATAAACTCCCTTCCAACTACAGAGGGACAATGTTGGAGCCAAAGGAAGGGGCAAGAGTACATTGGCCTCTTCATCTGCTGATTATTAAGTTTTCTGGAAGGTAATTATTTTTCTCCTTCTCTGATCAATGTAGTCTGGTATCCATTTA
Organism: Nycticryphes semicollaris; assembly: GCA_013400055.1. Classification (NCBI taxonomy): domain Eukaryota; kingdom Metazoa; phylum Chordata; class Aves; order Charadriiformes; family Rostratulidae; genus Nycticryphes; species Nycticryphes semicollaris. The sequence continues at coordinate 2,029,838 of VXBJ01003717.1, forward strand.
ATCTGTAGTCTGTAGCTACCACATGTTATACAAGGTGAAAAATGAGGAACCTGAAATGTTCCTACTCGGCTAAAAGCAAAGGGTGGAGCTGATTTTCAGTCTGTCACTATTTCCCACGTGGACGCTACAGCTATTTTAGATTATTGCCACTGTGTTGAATGGATTTTATATGATGGTATAAATATGTCAATTAGTATTTCAATTAGCACCCGTGACTAATCCTGCCCACGCTGCGAAGTTGCAGTATGCAAGTTTCTTACCAAAGGGTATGTTTTTGTTTCTTTGTTATTCAAGTGTAATGCCAGTTGACAACTTCAATAGGAGGGGATAGGATGGAAAATTATAAGCTTTCTTTTTAATGGAAGGTGAAGGATTGGCTAGAAGCGGAGGGTGAGGTCTTAATTCTCCTATATTATATGAAATTCTATATTCTACTTCACATTATGCATCAACTCCTACAGAATTCCTTTCAAATAGTTGAATGCTCCAAAGTTTCTATGAACTTTGTAAGGGATTTTGTCACACAGCTTTGTTCTACCCTCTAGCTGATAGTATAGCTCCTTAAATGTCTCATAAAAACAAAGTTATTCTCAACTGTGTGAACACATCATCCACAGCGCTTTGTTCATCTATGGCAAGGCCTGTCTATGCTGCCCGAACAACATAACAGTCTTTTTTGTTAAAAGAAATATAAAATCAGTAAGCAATCAATGGACAAAGATTTAATGTGGGAAATAATCTAGCTTTCAAATGCAGGTAAAACATACTATTAAAAAAACCCAACCCACTAACAAAAGGTTGGGTTTGGCACTCTGTTTTGAGGCAACCCCTGAAAATAAGGTATTTCTTTCTCTTTTTTCATTATTTCCTTTATGCCAGTAGAGGGCACAACTGTTTAAATCACTTGCATTTCATACACAGCGTGCCATAATACAGGCAACTTAAAAATTCATAGGGTAAAAAACCCCATCTATTTCCAATAATGAACATTTTGTGCAGTTTGACTGCATTATCCAGAAACTGCTAATAGCAAAGAGGGGGCTGCTCAAATGATTTTCCATTCCAAAACTGCAAGAGTGTTTGGGTGTTTCTGTAAAGCAAGCAATATTTGGTCAATGGGGTGAAGGTTAATGGGGTTAAGGAAAGATAAAGAGATGGTAGCTCATTATTAGAATAATACTTTAAAAACAAATCCCATGAGTTAACTCTTTTTAAATCCTAGGGATTTGAACATTTGGGATTTTTTTAATTCAAATTTTATATATAAACTTGTCAAATTTTATGTTAAAAAAAAACAAAAAAACCAAACACCTTTGCAATAAGAAACCAAATCTCGGGCTAATTATTCATTGCATTATTCCATCTGACATCTGTGTAATGGGCATGAGAAAACACTCCATATAAACCATGGGCTTGAAAATGCCAAATGAACAGTTCTACAATTCTTGTAAATCTTATGATAGTTTCATTTCAGTGTTTATTTCTGGAAAGGCTTTGGAAAATCCTGAATTAAATAGATTAATGGCTTTGTCTGAAATTGTAAAGGAACTGTTATTTAACATAACATTAAGTATCCAGTAGGACAAAGTTTTAAAAAGTACAGAAAAAAACAGTAACTTCTTTTCTTCCACTTTCTGACCAATGCGTGTAACTTTTTGAAGGTAGCAATGTGCAAGATTTCAGTGAGTAGAAAACCTAATATTGTATTTATCCTAACCCTGAAGTTAGAGATGTTATCTTCTAGCCAACCAGCCCCTTGCTGTCAAAAAAATCTTTAACAAAATTATTGAAGAATGTGGGAAACTGCCAGCCTTGGATAGAATCCTTGTTTGTGATAAGGTCACAAGAAGGATCAACACAGCTAAAAGTATCAAGGCTCCACCAAACCATCCTAAGGAAGGTTCTGGCTCAGTCATTCACAGTGATGACAGGAACTGAGCCAGAGCCCCTTGGCTCTGCAGCAAGCTTAGAAGGGATAATAAGAATAATATATAGATGGAGAGTGAGTAATGCATCTACAAGAAAAGAGCTAGCCTTAGCAGAGACTGCATAAACTTTTCAAAGTAATTTTTCAGGTTTGTGAACTTTTTCTCTTCGCAATTTAAAAATGATTCCTTTTGTCTTGTCACTCATTTTTTGACGATGTGCTGCTGATGAGCAGATTTCCTGGTGGATGCAGTTACTCTGACTATGTTCTGTGTAGCTAATTGAGCAGCGGGATTGGAGTTAGCAACAGCATCCTTAATAAATGTGAGTTCCAACAGCTCCCAATTCCCTTAATCTTCAGATGTCTTTATAAGATAAAATTACAATGATTTTCCAAATGTTAGTTTGAAAACAGTAAGAAACAGCCATCTGGGCATCTCTTCCCTCCTGAAAATGCTTTTTAGCAGTATAGTGACTGGCTTAAGCTGCAAGGTAGTCAGTCCTCCAGCCCCTCAGGATCAGCAGAGCATTCTCCTCTACCAGCTCCTTACAGGCCCTGGGAAACAGGGAACAGCTGGGAAGATGAAGGAACATTCAAGAAACAGCTCTATTCAGAAAGCCATGGACTATGGGAATAGTGTCCCTGTACCTGAAAGCAGCTCTCTGCTCACAGAGGGCATCTTGTCCAATTCCATAAGATTTATTCCTTTACATTCAGGGACCAGAATCCCACATGTCCTGCAGGAGTGTCAGGATTTTCTCCTTACACAGAAATAATGGCTTACATCCAAGCCACAGCCCTTTTCACTATTCCGTAACAGTCACCTTTTAGTTTTCATTTGAAATGAATGAAATTTGAAGGCAGAGCAACTAGTAATTAAAAAAAAAAAAAAAAAAAAAAAAAAAAGAGAGAGAGAGAGAGATAACTGTGCTGACTAAAGACTGTGATTTCCATTTGTATTTGGAGGTGTGTTATTCAGTGGCAAGACCATCCTTGAGGATTTCCAACACGCTTCCCATAAGACAGGGGATGTGGGATTGGTAGTCAGTAACATCAGCAACTTGGATCCTCTCAGGGTCCTCCCTTTTATTTCAGAATTTTCTAAAGATTTTAAAATTTGCTTTCAGTCTGTTGAGATCCACAGCTGCCCTCATGTTGAGATGCAATAACATTTTGGTTGGAGGTCATTGACATACTGTTTTCCTTATTGTTTCTGTTCAAAGTACATTTGCAGAGGGTCATTTGTATTCATTACAGATGCAGAGTTTTCCCATCAGGGTATTTATAGATCTTAGAATTATTAGGACTTGATTTAGGAAAGTATTCTTAACCTAGGCAGGAATTAAAGCACATGTTTTCATAGAGACAAACATAAATACTGGCTGAAATACTTCAACAAATTGAAGCTCTTGGGACACTCTTTTGCCTTGTTTATCTTTCAGGTATGCTGTTTTTCATTTTGTTTCTTCACAGGTCAGCGTTATTTATGCTCATTGTTTTATCTGGCTGCACCTAATCCTGCTGACAAAGTTTAGGATTAAATGCATTTACTTTTTTTTTTTCTTTCTTTTGCTTTCCCTCAGACGTGCTCGGGACGCCTGACCTAACTCATGAAAGAAACTGTGTAATAGCAAAACCTGAACCTACTTCATCATACTGCAATTTAAAATGCCAGATGATTTTTAAAGTTCAACATAGAGAACTACATTGCTGGAGCACCCCTCCATGGATGCCTGGAGGATGCTGCATAAGGAATACCCGCTGACGGCTGGTAGGACAAAGAGAATTGCTAATATTTGTGTGTCATGAATCCCCCAGGTAGAACAGAAAGCTTTGGAGAGGACTAAAGTTCAGCAATGCATTTGGAAAGAAATATCGTACCATTGCAGAAATAATTTTAAAAATATGGATTTTTCTAAGTTCTTTTGCGCCGAAGGAAAACTTACTATTACACTAAGAAGAAGGGAAGCAGTAGCCTGCTCTTTCCTCTGCTCCTCCCTATCATGATAGTGACACTGATCACATTTCAGAGTGCTTTAAAAGAGTATTTCTTTGCTGATCAAAAATTTACTAACTGATCTTTGCTGGCAACAGCTGCCTACACTTGGGTTCCTGTCTTCCAGCCCTTAACAGCAAACCCACAGTCGTGCTTTGGATGCATCTGAACTCTGGGTGTTCACCTCTTCAAAAGTCAGTTTGAGCCCAGGAGAGGAGTCGTTTCTCATCCTGAGGGAGCCCTCGTGCCATGCTCCTCCCTGCTCTAAACAAAATATCTCATTTCTCTAATAAACCAAGCTGAATTTTTTGTAGAATTGAAACCTCTAATCTAGAAAATGTTCTATATTTAGTGAACTGTTGAACAGTACATCAGGCAATTTGCTCAAACGAAGGATGGCAGGGGTGGTGGGAATATAATTTTGCATTTAATTCTATTTGATTAGGAAAGTTACACAGCCAGTCATTTAGCTTTTAGGACAGCCATAAAATGCCTTTGCCTTCTGCTGAATTGCTGGCCAGGCCTCCAGGCTTGTTTCTGCTTAACACTTCAGCTCAAGCTTGCCAGTTAACAGGTAATGGTAAGAACCAACCCATTGCATTTTAATAGATACGACAAAATCAGGCAGAAGTACTGTGAAAATAACTTGACATATAGGGAAATAATTGCATTCTAATGCCTAGTAGCTGCAGATGTTCAGATTAGTGTAATGTTATTAAAATGAGTATCTATTAATACACAAATATTTCAATGACGTGCAAAAGCAGAGCCACAAAAAAGGCAGCCAACCCAAAATTAAAATTGCTTGTTTATGGGAATTAGCCTTCAATCACTTACTCATTTCTAATAGGCGGAAAGCTGTACATGTGAAAGTATGCTCGCACCCTCTTCTCCCTCCCGTAGTTCACAGATTGCTTTTATGCCTCCATCTACCTATACGTGAAATCATTTCACCATTTTAATTTTCTCTCTCTGTGATTTCAAGATATTGTACATCAGTTTGTGCTCACTGGGCACTTAACCTTCCTATTACCATTCTCTCTCTCGTGCTCTCCGGTGCCATTGCCCACGATTCACTTTCTTTTATCAGTTTTGTCTGAGTCACCGTGGTCTGATCTAGGTCCTGCCTGCGTTAAGGAAATTTGCGTCCCTGTAACACCACCACTGTGGTTATTACACTGGCATAAACCTTTAATGCATAGAGTGTGTGTCAGGGCAAAGTGAGGCTTTCAGTGCTGCACTTTAATCCAGTCACATAATTAATTCCCTTAATACAGGCAGGGCCTCTCATTAGCCTCCCCCTCCCGGTCTTTTCCTCCTGCTGCTCCAAACACCAGTTACACTCTCCATTTATTAGCACGAGCAGGAGCTCCTGGAGACAGTGAAATGGAAATTTTAAGATGCTGGTGATTTAATCGATCGCATTTCATGCCAGAAGAAGTTTTACCGTTGACTTCAGTGAAATGGGTCTAGACTGTTTGCTGGACTCCCCTAAAAACACGATCCTTTTTAACATAACGCCTCCTGGGCCCAGGAGAGTGGGATTATAAAAAATGGTGACAAAATGCCAATGGGCGTGGGCATGAGGAGTGTGTCTGATATTGGTGTCAGCATTGGCAACATCAACGACGGGAGGTGACTGTGGAACAGGCACAAGAGGGAACGCAGCTTATCCCCCAACACCGCCACAACAGGGAGTCTCCCTGTGCCCTGAAGAAGAGAACATCGTGTGAAATCCTGTGATTTACATATTCAAAATACCATCTAGTTACTACAGTTGACCTCGGCCTTGAAAGAAATGCATAATCTATTAACTGTGCCTGCAGATCAAGGCCTCGGATAAGTTGATATCGATGTTGGCCTAAGGAAAGAAGCATTTCCTAAAAATGAGAAAGACGAAATTTACATTAAACACTTATCTTTAAATAAGGTACCCAAAAGTATTACTGGAAAAAGTAAATTTTTTACTCATTTGACTGCATCCAAAGCATCATATATTTCATCCATATATTTTCATCATTGATGTTACTATGTCTGAAAGCGTCATTGGAAACGGTGGGCTGCTTTAACCCTTACACAGAAAAACAGAGAAAACTACATTTTCAACTGGGTTATATTATTTTTAATATCCTAGTGTCTTGTGGCTGTTTCAGATTAAATCAATTGATTTATCTACCTCCAAAGAAACTGATAGCAGTGATTGTCAGCCGTAAGACCAGAGTAATGGTCTATCGAGACCCATTGACTACATCCCATTTTGACAATGTCCTAGAGGTCATTTTTTTGCAAAACAAGTCCAATTTAAGCTTGCGGTGAGTTATTTGGTATTTCTGCCAGTGGTAAGAGAAAGTCTTTGAACGCTAAAGTATCTAGGAGACAAGCGGTGATTGATTTTTCTGCAGGAAGTTATGGTGGATTTGAGTCTACTCATTACCAGTGGCTAAATTCCCGTCTAAAATTCGAGAAAACGAGGTTTGTTAAAGCAGACAGGGGGCAACAGCAGCGCACAAAACACATAGGCAATCCACGTGCTGAAAAGGTGAACATGGCAAGAGAAATATTACTTAAAAATAGATAGAGCAACTAGAGCAGTTGGCAGAGAGCAGTGGTGGGGGTGCAGTTAATGGGAGCAAGCGATCAGTTGATATTTTAGGTCTACACCAGCTGGAATCAAGGTGGACAGCGTTAGGTTGGGTCTTCCAACCAAATTATTTATTAATTGCCAAGTTTAAATAGCATATTCATTTACCTGCTTTCACCCACGTTCATGCTTGTAAATTAAAGTGGGTTGGTTTTTTTTTTTGCATTTTAATCCTCAGGAAGCATTAATTAGACAACACTAGAGTAGAAGCATCCCTGCTCTTCTCGTATAATTTCTGAGACATGTCGACAGTGATGTTTGAATGACAAGTGGAAATGAAAAAATTATTAAGCTGGAAGTAGCATGAGACTCTCAATTAAGTTGTTATTATTGAACATGTATATTCCAGTAGGTCCAGAAGCCCCAGATGGAAGCAGGGCATCACAGTATCAGGTACTGTGTGAAAACATGCCATCAAGCCTCAGAGTTTATCGTCTACAAATTGATTATCTTTGGTAATACCGCACGTTTGCTGTGCTTTCTGAAATGAATACAGGAAAAGCTCTTAAAGCCCCACTATTTCTACATGCCTGGGTTGCTATAAAACAAGTGAGAGAAAGAGTGCTTTTTATCCCTTTTTACTTGTCATCCCAAAGGTTAGAGTCATTTTTTGATCTCATAATCTCGTAAAGCGCATCTCTGACAAACTTTAAAAAAGGCAACCCTGCATCTTTTACGTGGTGTAACTTGAGACCTACGATTGGAATTTGAAGTCTTTGACTTAACTGAAACTGGAAAAAATATATTAGAAAAATATATTAGGCCAATGCAGTGAAAACGTGGGGTTGGGCTGGAGGTGGCCAAGGACATCGGGGAAGGCAAACTGCAGGATGCTTTTCAAAATTTTAACAGCTCCTGCGATCAGTCAAGCATAAAAAAACCCAGGCTATCCTTCTCATGATGGTGTTGCACAGCTAAAGCTAATATTTCCAAGTGGAGAACTGTGCCATAAGCCCATGACCTTGCCAGCTCACATAAGCCCCAGTGAATCGGGTGTTGGGAATATGTGAACGGCAGAGCTCTGAGGAAGCTAAATCTGCATTTTGGGCTTTTCTCCTGGGTCTTTGCTCAGACCCCACAGAGGTGTCCACAGCCACTGTGCTCCTGTGCTCCAGAGCTTGCTGTAAAACTAAGGCTTGACCCTAGTCCTATCATAAGACTGTGGAATAATAACAAAAAAGTTAATATTATCTTCTAGGCAAAAGCCCAAAGTGGTTTCAGAGGTGTGATGGAGTTACCACACTGTAATAAATCAGCTGAGCTACAGTACCAGGCTGAGTGCACGCTCCTGCTCCATGCCAGCACTGAGCTGAACCATATTAGTATGAATCTCAGTGCTCAGCTCATCAACGGTAACTCGTTAAATCACAGTTATTCTATCATCTCTATGAGTCCTATGTGATCGTGCTCTGCCAATTAAAAATGCATCTTGTTTTTCTGAGATAATTTATTTTTTGACATCCTTTCCTCAAACCACTGCCACATTTCATTACAGAAGTTCATTACATACATATCAGTGCTGGACACCCCTTAATTATAGACTTGCAAATGGAGAGAAAAGTAAAAATGGTCTCTTCAGGTCAGGGCTCCTACACTAAGTCTGGGGTCAACAGATGCTGTGCCGAGTTTCCACAAGTCCCCCGAGGAGATGCCATCATTTCCCAGCCAGCACACTTCACTAATTCACTACAAAAACAAACAGAAAGGGAAACAGAGGTGGCAGCAACTTAAATCTTACTCACTGGGGAAGGACACTGTTTTCCTGAAGGTGTCAGAACACTGGAAGAGGCTGCCCAGAGAGGTTTTGGAGTCTCTGTCTCTGGAAACATTCCAAACCCGCCCGGACACATTCCTGTGCAACGTGCTCTAGGAGGACCTGCTTTGGCAGTGGGGTTGGACTAGATGATCTCCAACGGTCCCTTCCAACCCCATATCGTTCTGTGATTTCTTCTCGAAGCAGAAAATTGCCCAGAGGGCAATGCATCACCAGCCCTGCTGGAGAGCCCTCTGGGCAGCAGAGGAGAGTCACCAAGTCCTTCCCTTCTCCTGCACTGAGGGCTTGGCTGTGGCCCCAAAGCCATCTCCATCCTTGGTCTAATTCCAGGGACTTCCACGGAGGCAGAGCAGGCTAATGCACACTTTATTATAAGGTGTACTTCACCGTGGTTTGGGATCCTGAAAGCTAATAGAGGTTTCGGGGAACTTATTACTAATTGTTATATAACCTGTTTAAAAAAAAAAAAATAAAAAGAAAAGGGGAGGGGGGAGGCGACACTTAAAGGAATTCTGCTCGGCTTTAATTACAGCAGCACAGCTATAACGCTGTGATCAGCTGGAGCCAGATTCAATAAAACCTCCATCCGGCTCCTGCACAGAGACCTACGTGAGCCTGACTCTTTCCCTGGGCTTCCAGCCCAGAAATTAGATGGGAGAGTTTTTTATTTTAGCTCTCAGGCGTCAAACTCTCTCCGTCCACACACGGAGCCGGCCCAGCCTCAGCGGGACGGAGCAGCCCCTCGCTGCGGCAGCGCCTTTTCCCCGCTTCTCCCCCCCGCCCCGACCCTCCCTCACGGGTTTCACATCGCTCCGGCCAAAATCTAGCGGAGCTTCCCCGGCGCTCGTAGGGGCTCGGCCGCCATCCCCGGCTGGGTTGGACTCGCCGCGGCCCCCGGTGGCTGCGGGAGCGGGTGGGCGGTGAGGAGGCCGGGCCCTGCCCGCCCCGCCCCGCCGCCTGAAGCGCGGCGCTTCGCCGCTCCAGAAGAGGCGCCGGGCGCTGCGGGAGCGCCGGGATTACGGCGGGCGGCTCGGCGGGGAAGAGCTGCGGGCAGGCTCGATGTGGTGGCGAGAAGAAGCGGCGGCGGCTTGAGGTGGGGTAACTTCGGGGAACAAAGTTGGGGTTATCCCCCCCACACACCCCTCGACCTCGTCCGCACCGGGGGTCGCGGTTGAGCGGAGCGGTGTGGCGAGGGGCTTCCTGCCGAGTCGCTCGCACCCGGCTTCTTCTCATCCCCGCACCTCGCCCCAGGGCGGCCGCTTGGTGTGAGCCCGAATTGGCGGCGAGGTCGAGGGGGAGCGGGGCCGGTGCTCGGCCGCTGCCCGGGGGAAGCGGCAGCGGCGGGGATG